>CAUYQV010037175.1:0-42560 GCA_963574575.1 Galagoides demidoff
GCGCCTGTGGTCCCAGCTACTTGGGAGGCTGAGGCAGGAGACTCGCTTAAGCCCAGGAGTTGGAGGTTGCTATGAGCTGTGATGCCATGGCACTCTACCCAGGGGGATAGCTTGAGGCTCCGTCTCAAAAAAAAAAAAAAAGAATTTTTGTATTGGGGGGAAGGAGGTTAATTTTTTTTTTGTAACATCTTTTCTTTCATAAAATGATGTAAGAGTAGATAGCACTTACTTTTTAACTTTCTTTTTTATTTTAAATGTCCTTGCTTGGCAAAATAAAAACTGGTGATCTCATTTGGACCTCATGTAAAGGAAATTGGTCTGGGAAATCTATACGGTTGAGAACCACTTGATTTAAAAGAATGTGAAAAATATAGTTAGCATTGGTGGGTGGGTGTGTTTGTTATAATGCTTCCAAATCCTATCCTAGAATTATTTCAGAAATTCCTCCTTTGTAAACTCTGCACTTTAGGACCAACATAACAGTAAAAGACATTAGACAAACCTGAGCTGGAGCCTCAACCTTGGCTTTACTGGTCGCCATTTAATTTAACTAAACCTCAGTTTTCCCCGCAAATATTATAAATAATAGGCTTGATTTGTCCAGTACAGAAGCTTCCTTTATTATTGAGCTAACATTTCTTTCCTTGACATTTTCATTTTAAATGAAGCAGTACTATCTGCGTACTTTCGTCTTTGTCTGTCCCTACCCTCAATACCTATCATTAACCTTATTGGTCTCAGAGTGCTTCACGGAAGATGTAGGATTCACCAGTAAAGGCACAAAACTGACTGTAAAATTGGTTGAACCCAATTCCTTAACATTTCTCTTAGAATCTTAAAGAAAAAGACCATCTCATCTTTCTTTCACTGTAATTTTGTGTATAAGAGAGAATAGAAGTCACTTATAAAATGTTTAGGTAATTTTAAGAATTTCTGATCCTTCAAAGATTTCTATGGGAGTCTCAAGCAATTTTAGCACAAGAAATAAGCTGTTTTTGTAGCTCTGGATGATTGCTAAAATTTCTCCCTAAAGAACAGGAGAGACATTGGAAGATTCACTTTGCCAGTACTCCAAGGCCAGTGAACCGGAGAAAGAAATAAAGGAGCAAAAAGGAAGGAAATGGGGCTGGAGTGAGAGGAGGGAAGAGAAAGAAGGAGGGTCCCTGGAGGTGGGAGGGATAGGAAACCTACCAGGGCCTCCATCTTGGTCAAGTGCTCACAATGGTCTGAGACAGGAAGTGACCACTGCTGTGACACAGCCCTTCATCTGCCTACTGTGGCAGGGACAGAGTGTTTTCTATCCCCAGGAGACTCTGTGTTCATTGGAGATTTTCTAAAGCAGGAAAGAAAAAAGTGTTGCAGAAAAGTAAGCTATGTAAGGAAGTGTGGAATGTGTACATCATTCCAGGAAAATACTTTTCCCTTCCCAAAGATTAAGGAATAAAAACATACACCATGAGAAATATGTAAATAAATATTACTTTATTTATTTTCCCTGGAAGTTTGTCAAGGGATGATTTTAAAGCACTTAATAAAACTACTTGATAAATAAAAGTGGTTAAATATGTATTATTTAATACTTGGTAAATATTAACTTTAAAAAAGGTGATCATATGTCATTGAATATTGTTTGTATGAGAGCTGCGTGGTGGTAGAGCTATACATAGAAATGATCCAATACAAAGTGCCTTTTTTTATTTTGATTGTTTTTTCAGCAAGTCTTATGGTAAGTGCTCAATAAATAGTAAAGACTAACTCAAAGCAGTTAGGACCTCTAGTGGCTAATAATCAGAAACAATTTTTTAATATAAAAAATAAACTTGGACTATGAGCAGGCAGTCTCATTTCTAGGTCTCTATCCTCTTGAAATTATGGCATATCAGGATACAGGTATATGTACAATAATATTCATTGGAGCATTGTTTATAATAGCAACATTGGAAAAGCCCAATCACCCTTGGATAAACAGTGAGATAATCTGAAGGACCTCTAAACAATGGATACAATTCAACCATTAAGCAGAGTAAGGCATTGACTTAGATATATCCATACTAAACACATTTTAAAGGAAGGTTGTGGAATAATAAGTATAGCATGATTCCACTTTTGTAAAGCAAAGAAGCATGTGTTTCATGAGCTAGTTCTATAAACAAGGGAAAATTTTTAAAAAGGTCATCACCAACTATAAATAATACTTAGGAACCAAGAGCGTCAGAAGGATCCTCTCAACTTCTTCCTTTATAGAATTTTAAAGTAATAAGATTATGGGTGGCTTGTACTCGGAAGAGAAAATTTCAAGTTAAAAATAAATAAATTCTCTACCAATAAAAAATTTTTAATTGCTTGCCTTTTATATTTTTATATTTCCAGGTCTTTGCAAGATTTTAGTTTCATCAAAAACTTTAAATTTGGTTTGACGCCTGTGGCTCAAGTGGCTTAGGCACCAGCCACATACACCTAAGGTGGTGGATTCGAATCCAGCCCAGGCCCGCCAAACAACAATGATGGCTGCAACCAAGAAAATAGCCGGGCGTTGTGGTGGGCGCCTGTGGTCCCAGCTACTTGGGAGGCTGAGGCAGGAGACTTGCTTGAGCCCAGGAGTTGGAGGTTGCTGTGAGCTGTGATGCCACTGTACTCTACCCAAGAAGCTTGAGGCTCTGTCTCAAAAAAAAAAAAAAAACCTTTAAATTTGAGCTCCTTTTTTGTAGTTAAAGGACTTTTTATGTTTGTGGTACACTATATCATGCAAGTCTATTTAAAAGATTGATGTGTATCTCTTATTAATTTATTTGCATTATCTGAGCCCCACACACAGTATGCAGTTTTTGTTCTTCACAAGGTGTTTGGGCCAGAGATAGTACTGGCTAAGAGGTATGGTCCAGGTCAGGAACTACGTTAGGAGAAGACAGATGGTCTTTAACTTTGCACAAAGGCATGACCATCACTCCCATGGTGATGGCAATGGCCAATGGGAGCTCGGGTATTAGTTCTAGAATATTATGCTTGAAAGTAAACAAAACCACAGTTCCTTGTTTAGTCTAATCAGGTTGTTTGCCAAGTTAGCCCTGACTTCACTCACCTGACTTTGCCTTTGGTGGCCTTCTCTCACCTCTTAGGAGAGAGGAAACTTCTGGAATATTCACCAGGTCCCTAGGCTGAATGCTTCCCTTCTCACCAGTCAGCCAACTCCCACTTCTCTGTGTTGAGAACTTCTCTTCTCCCTTCCCAGGCAGACCACATCCTGCCTCCACTCCCAATTCTGAGTCGTGTTCAAGTTCACTCTACCTTGAAGTACTTCTTTGAACAGAAATTCCCTCTCTTCTCCTACTCCCTTCTCCCTTCCCAACCTTTACCAAGGAGCATTGACAGGTGAATTGCAGGCAAGGAAAGAAAGACAGAAGTCAGCAATTGCCAACAATACAGACTAAATACTTTATTAGGTTCCAAAATGAGAAAATGGTAGTGTTAAGCTATTTTAGTATAAATCCACTGCTCTCCGCAAAGAGCCCGCCTTGGCATCCATGGCCCCCCAGTCGTGGTGCCGCCTGTACTCCTGGGGTCTCAGCAGGTGCTGCCGCCCGCGGTAGTTGGGCAGCTCATAGAGGACCCAGCAGCCTTCCACCACTTGGAGGGAACGGACCTCGCTGAGGTGGAAGCGGTCCTGGATGCTGGAGCAATCCTCACTCAGCTCCATCATGAGGCCTTTGTGGTCTTCTCTCTCGTACAGCCGAATCCGGTGAGAGCTTGTCTACTCAGCCCACAGAAAAGAAGGAATAGGAAATGCAAATGAGCCTCTTACAGAATTCCTCCAACCAGACAACAGTTGAGCTTGGTAGGATGGGGCGTGGGATTGCCAATGTACAGTTTAGGTCCTGAGATTCCAGTGAATGCTGTGCGTGGGTACGTCTGCCAGCATTTAACAAATACTTGCACGTTCATTTTCTACCTCACATCTAAGAGATGTCATTTTTTTTTTTTTTGAGACGGAGCCTCAAGCTATCCCCCTGGGTAGAGTGCCATGGCATCACAGCTCATAGCAACCTCCAACTCCTGGGCTCAAGCGAATCTCCTGCCTCAGCCTCCCAGGTAGCTGGGACCACAGGCGCCCGCCACAACACCCGGCCATTTTTTGATTGCAGCCATCATTGTTTGTTTGGCGGGCCCGGGCTGGGGATTCGAACCCGCCACCTTAGGTGTACGTGGCTGGCGCCTTAGCCGATTGAGCCACAGGCGCCGAGCCTAATAATTTACTCTTAATCCTTATCTTTTCTGTTATTTCTAATAACATAAAAACCATAATTCTTTTTTTATTTTTGAGACAGAGTCTCACTCTGTCACCCGCGGTAGAGGGTGGTGGTGTCACAGCTCAAGCAGCCTCAAATTCCTGGGCTCAAGAGATTTTCCTGCCTCACACTCCAGAGTAGCTGGGACCACAGGCACCTGCCACAGTGCCTGGCTATTTTTTGGTTGCAGTTGTCATTGTTGTTTAGCAGGTGGGGGCAGGCTCGCACCTGCCAGCCTTGGTATATATGGCTGGTACCCTACTCACTGAGCCCTGACCCTGAGCTCAGGAGTTTTGAGACCAATCTGAACAAGAGTGAGACCCCATATCTAAAACATACCTGGGCATTGTGGCAGGTGCCTATACTCCCAGATACTTGGGAGGCTCAAGCAAGAGGATCACTTGAACCCAAGAGTTTGAGGTTACTGGGAGCTATGATGCTAAGACACTCAACCCAGGGTACAAAGTGAGCCCCTATCTCAAAAAAAATAAGAAAAAATTACGTCTTTTCATGATTTTTCAAATGTTTAGCAAACTAGATGCAGATCACAATGTGTGTAATCTGATCAAAAACCATAATTCTTGATTTCTTTTTTCTTCTTCAGTGGCTTATAGAAGAGATGAAATGTGGTCGGAGGGACGTTATGACTATGAAAGACTTTCAAGAGACCGAGCACCTCCTCGAAACCACCCCAGTGTAAGTTATTCTTACAAATGGAATACTTCAAAACCTACTGTCTAAATTAATTTGATACACCACATTCTTTATGTGTCAGAAATTTACCAGTCTAGGTTGAAAATAAACCAAACTTATCTTTTAAAGGTTAAAAGTTCAAAAATAAATGGCAACCTTTTATTTAACTAGAAAACTATTATTCATGTATTTTTAATTTCTAAAATGAAGGGGTTATATGCATTTAATTTTTGAAGAAAATTGGAAGTTTTATAAAGGTCATCAGTTAAGGTAATAATGGTTGGATAGTACCTACTCCAACTATTGACTGTCACTTATTTTTCTTTATTCCTAAAGATATATGCATACTGGATATATGAAATTTTAAAAATAGGCATTCTTTTTAGAAAAGAGGATAATACTGTTCCTAGAGCAGAAACAGGTCAGTATCTCTAGTGAGGATTCCTACAGGTTGCTGCCCTGTGATTAGACAGTCTGATTGACTGCTAAGACTGCCTGGGGGCTTGGTGGCAGGCAGCGTGCTCATCTCTCTCTTTTTTTTTTCTTGTTTTTAATTTAAGGTTAATGTGAGGGTACAAACAACTAGGTTATAATGTTTGCATTTCTTAGATAGGGTCCCTCTTGTAGTTGTGTCCCACACCCAGAGGTGTGCCATATACCCTTACATTGTGCCCATTCAGTGGGACAACACCAGTCCCCCTCCTTCTTCTCGTTCCCCTTTCCCTATTCGCCATTCTTCCCTCCCTCCTTCCACCTCCCTCCACCTTGAATTGATTCCAGTGTTTCTCTTATGTGGGTGTGTATTAGATCCTCTACTGCAGCGATTCTCAACCTATGGATCGTGACCCACAGGAACTGTGTTAAAGAGCCACGGCATTAGGAAGGTTGAGAACCACTGCTCCACTGGCTTCATATTAGTATTGAGTACATTGGATATTTGCTTTTCCATTCTAATGATACTTTACTAAGAAGAGTGTATTTCAGTTCCATCCAGGTTAATACAAAAGATGTAAAGTCTCCATCTTTTTTTTAATGGCGGAGTAGTATTCCAATAGTATTCCATGGTATACATACAACACAGTTTTTTAATCCATTCCTAAGTTGGTGGGTATTTAGGTTGTTTCCACATCTTGGCGATTGTAAATTGAGCTGTAATAAACAAGTTAGTACAAATGTTCTTGTGATAAAATGATTGTTTTTTCTTCTAGGTAGATGCCTTGTAATGGGATTGTGGGATCAAATGGGAGTTCTAATTTGAGTTCTTTGAAGATTCTTCATATTTTATTCCAAAGAGACTATATTAGTTTGAAGTCTCTCTAACTGTGTAAAAGTGTTTCCTTCTCTCCACATCCCTGCAAGTATCTGCAGCTTTGGGACTTTGTGATGTGGGCTATTCTCTCTGGGGTTAGATAATATCTCAGGGTGGTTTTGATTTGTGTTTCTTTGAAGATTAGGGATGATGAGCATTTTTTCAAATGTTGGTTAGCCATTCATCTGTCTTCCTCAGAGAAGCTTCTGCACATGTCTCTTGCTCAGTGATAGATGAGATTGTTTGCTCTTTTCTTGTTGATTAGTTTGAGTTTTCTGTAGATTCTAGTTATCAACCCTTTGTCAGATTTGTATCATGCAAATATATTTTTCCATTTGGAAGGTTGGCTATTTCCTTTAATTGCTGTGCCCTTAGCTGCGCAGAAGCTTTTCTGTTTAAGTCCCATTTGTTTATTTTTGTTGTTGCAATTGCCAATGAAGTCTTCATAAATTTTTTTCCCAGTCTGACATCATCAAAAGTTTTCCCCACAGTTTCTTCTAGGATTTTTATTGTTTCATGTCTTAGATTTAAATATTTTATCCATCTTGAGTCAATTTTTGTAAGTGGTGAAAAGTGCAGTCCGATTGAGTTTTCCCAGCACCATTTATTGAATGGGGATTCTTTTCCTCCGTGTATGCTTTTGTTTGGTTTATCAAAGATCAGATGGCTATAAGAGACTGATTTCATCTCTTGGTTTTCTATTTGGTTCCAAATGTCTATGTCTCTATTTTTGTGCCAGTACCATGCTGTTTTGGTCACTGAGAGCTTGTAATACAACCTAAAGTCTGGCAGAGTGATGCCTTCAGTTTTATTTTTATTACTAAGAATTGCCTTAGGTATATGGGGTTTTTTCAGGTTCCATATAAACCAATAGTTATTTTTTCCAAATCTTGAAAGTATGATTTTGGTATTTTAATGGGAATTGCATTGGAACTGTAGATTACTTTGGGTAGTATAGACATTTTAACAGTATCAATTCTTCCCAGCCAAGAGCATGGTAAGTTCTTCCATTTGTTGATGGCTTCCTCTATTTCTTTCTTTCTTTTTTTGGTAGAGACAGTCTCATTTTCTCACTCTCAGTAGAGTGCTGTAGCGTCACAGCTCACAGCAACCTCCAACTCCTGAGTTTAGGCAATTCTCTTGCCTCAGCCTCCCAAGTAGCTGGGACTACAGGCGCCTGCTGCAGTGCCCAGCTATTTTTTGGTGTAGTTTGGCTGGGGCCAGGTTTGAACCCACCACCCTCGGTATATGGGGCTGGCGCCCTACTCACTGAGCCACAGGTGCTGCCAGCTTCTGCTATTTCTTTTGTTAGGGTTTCATAATTCTCTTTGTATAGGTACTTTACCTCTTTTGTTACATATATTCCTAGGCATTTTTCTTTGAAGCTACTATGAAGGGAATTGCGTCTTTAATTTGGCTATTCTTGGCTATTATTAGCATATACAAGGGCTACTGATTTGTGGGCATTGATTTATACCCTGACACATTACTGTATTTTTTGATCACTTCCAGTAGTCTTGTAGTTGAGTGTTTGGGTTTTTCTTTTCTTTTTTTTCTTTCTGGCATTGCGGTAATATTTATTCTGAGCACAGGACAGGTCTCCTCTCTCCTAACCTGTGGTGGGCCTAAGGAGGGAAGCCCAGGTCTGTGTGTGTAGGCTGAGGCCTCATCCATGTGCAAGTGGGGACTCCAAGGCCTCCATTAGTGCATAATGTGAACAAAGCAACTGCCCTCTCCAGGGCCTCCTGGGGACAAGAGAGGCCTGCATAGCCAGGAGCCAGCCTGGCCCAGCTCCATAGGCAGGAAGCAAGGGCAGGGGGTGTGTAGGGTGGGAGGTAGTCCCTGGCCCCCAGGCTAAAGCCCACACAGGCCTGCTTGCCATTGGCCCTGGTTTGCTCCCAGGAGGACGTGGCTAAGTAAAGACCCAGGACTCAGTGCTGGGGCCCATGCTGGCTTCCCCAGTACTCCTCTCCAGCCCCACCATAGGAGCTTCACTTGAAATAGACAGTGAGATATGGGGTCTACATGAGTGCATGTATAGTGTGTGCACATACAGATACACGTAAAGAAAGGAGTAGTGTTTTGCCCTTATCCACTACTTATTACTAAGAGTACTGACAAACAAGAATCACTGGCCCCACTCTACAGAAGGGGAAAATCAAGGCATAGGAGGTTTAAGCATCTTACTCCTGGTCATGCACAGAATGCTGGCCCCAGGCCTAGGTTCTCAAGAGGATGACCCAGCTTGTCCTTCTTGTCTTTCAATTCCTGGCCCCTCATGGGCCAAGGCCCAGGAGCAGAGCCAGCCATGGGGGCAGGAAGCAAAGTCAGAGAAACCTGCATGTCCAGCCCGGTCACCTGGCCACGTGGTGGGCTCTGGAATCAAAAAGTCAGGTTCCCAAGAGGAATTTCCATACGTGAACCAACTGTTACGCCTGGTTTGGAAGCCCAAGAAGGGCACAGAAGAGATCCCAAGTGGGTCATGGTAACGACACACAAGAACGTGGCTGTGCCAACTTGCAAGACACCCAAGTTCAAAACACCCTCTTTTCATGTACTTCAGGACCTCCTCTCAGAAGGACGCCTTCTCCAGTGTCCCACGTCAAGTGGAATCAAAATCAAGAGACCCACAAAACTGGAGTTCAAGAAGAAAAGGGAGATTCAGCCTTTAAATTTTCTTTAAAAACCACTGGTTAAAAGTAGAGATTTTAAAACCAAAAGAATATAAAACATTAAAGACTCAAAGGGACATTTTGGTCTGTGCAGCAAGAAAAGCACTGTAGCCTCCTTGGCTGCATTTGAGGGAGTGACAATGGATTGGCCTCTGGGCAGGCGACAGAGTCACCATTTCCTGCAAGCACAAGGGGTGGCCTGACTCCGGTGGGCCTGGTACCACCTACCCTAGAGTCCCTTCTCTCAGGAAAAGCTGGGATCTTGCAGGGCTGGGGGAGCCTGGGAGCACCTGCCTCCCTTCAGGTCCCCATGGTCCTCCATGATGAGGCCCCTGGCGTGCATCAGCAGAGGAGGCAGGAAAATGCCCCTACCTCACCCCCACTACCCCCACTCTCTGGGAACCTGAAACCAGGGGCTGGGAATGAAATCAGAACCTGGAATGAGCAGGCAGCTACAGCAACTGCACATGCCTCTGAGAGGTCCTGAGGACAGAGGTGAGGCCCAAGGCAAAGGCCAGGGCTCTCACTCAGAGCCTCAAGGATGTCGTTTATTCATTTGGCAAATCTCTGTTGAGTGTATAAATGGATGGGTTAGTGGGCAGGGTTACAGAATGAACAAATGTCACCTGCATGTTTACCCATTTCGTGCCTGAGCAGGAACCCAGGAGCCAGTTCTTTCAAGGTGGCAGAAAACCAGGTATAAGTGATAGGGAATTTGAGTTCTGGGAGACTCAAGGTGGGCTTGGGAGGCAGGGACAAGAATGATGGAGCTTGGGAACATGGAGTATGTGTGTAAACAAGTGACATCTTGGCTTGCCTCAGCAGACTGCATGGCCTTGGCAAAGTGTTTTCAACAGGTAGAGTTCCTTAACAGTGGTGACACTGGGGTGAGGAGGGCTATTTTAGATCTCAGGCAAAAAAAAAAAAAAAAAAAAATGCCCCCATAAAAAGGGAATGTTTTAGGGCCTTCAGGATACTGAGGCTCAGAGTGGGGTCAGAGACTTCCCAAGGTCACAGAGCAAGTCGGTGGAAGACTGGGAAAGCGATTCCAGCATCTTGGGTCTCAGATTAGTCCCAGGGCTAGTGGGGAGATGCAGATGGTAGTGAGAACTGCCAAAGCCAGGTAGCTGGGGAGGTGTCAGACAGCCATGAGAGAGGCATTGCTAAAGACACACACACCAATGGTGCCTGGGAGGTTGCTGGACTGCGGGCTATTCTGGTCCTGGAGATGGAGGGTGTGCAGGGCCTGGAGGTCATCTGGGTCAGCCTTCAGGTGCACCTGGCCCAGGAACTCATCCTTCAGGATTCAGTGGTTCTAGACTGCCCAGATCTATGGGTTTGGGTTTTTCTAAGTATAAGATTATATCATCAGCAAAGAGTGAGTTTGACATTCTCTGTGCCCATTGGGGTGACCTTTATATTCCTTGCGTTGCCTGATTGCATTGGCTGGGAATCTTGCAGTTGGATTACATCCAGCTGTGTGTTATAGGAATGGTGATAGAGGACATCCTTGTCTGGTTCCAGTTCTAAGTGGAAAAACTTTCAGCTTTATACCTTTCAGTATATTTGCTGTGGGTTTGTTGTAGATGGCTTCAGTCAGCTTGAGAAATGTGCTATCTATGCCTGTTTTCTTGAGTGTTCTTGTTAGATAAGTGTGCTGAATTTTATCAGATGCTTTTCCTGAACTTATTGAAAGGATCATATATGATCCTTGTTTTTGATTCTATTGATATGCTGATTACATTTGTGGATTTGCGTATGTTAAACCTGCCTTTCATTCCTGAGATGAAGCCTACTTGATCATGATGTATAATTTTTTTTTTTTTTTTTGAAACAGAGTCTCACTTTATCAACCTGGGTAGAGTGCTGTGGCATCACAGCTTACAGCATCCTCCAACTCCTGGGCTTAGGTGAGGAGTTGCCTCAGCCTCCTGAATAGCTGGGACTACAGGTGCCTACCACATTGCCTGGCTATTTTTTGTTGCAGTGGCCAGGTGCAGTTTTGAACCCGTCTCCCTTGGTATGTGGGGCTGGCACCTTTACCCACTGAGCCACATGAGCCCCTGATGTATAATTTTTTTAATGTCTAGCTGTAATCTGTTAGCTAAGATTTTGTTGAGTATTTTTATATGGATATTCATTAGTGAAATTGATCTGTAGTTCTCCTTTTTTTTTTGAGACAGAGCCTCAAGCTGTCACCCTGGGTAGAGTGCTGTGGCATCACAGCTCACAGCAACCTCCAACTCCTGGGCTCAAGTGAGTCTCCTGCCTCTGCCTCCCAAGTAGCTGGGACTACAGGCACCTGCCACAACACCTGGCTATTTTTTGGTTGCAGCCATCATTGTTGTTTGGCAGGCCCAGGCTGGATTTAAATCCTCCAGCTCAGGTGTATGTGGCTGGTGCCTTAGCCACTTGAGCCACGGGCACTGAGCCTGTAGTTCTCTTTTTTAGTTGGGTCCTTTCCTGGTTTTGGTATCTGGGTGATGTTTGCTTCATAGAATGTGTTGGGGAAGGTTTCTTCCTTCACAATATTTTGGAATAGATTCTGTAGTGTAAGTAAAAAGCTCTTTGAAGATTTGATCAAATTCTGTTGTGAAGCCATCTGGTCCAGAGTTTTTTTTGTTGGAAGATTTTTTTTTATTATTTCTATAATCTCAGTGCTTGATATTGGTCTGCTTAGGAGATCTATTTCTTCCTGGTTAAGTCTAGGGAGAAGATGTGATTCCAGGTATTGTTCCATTTTCTCCACATTGTCAAATCTGAGGGCATAATTTTTGTCATAGTAGTCAGAGATAACCTTTGATTTCTCTGTGGTATCTGTTATTTCCTCTTTTTCATTTCTGATTGAGGTTATTAGAGATTTTACTTTTTATGTTTATAGTTAATCTGGCCAATAGTTTATCAATTTTATTTATCTTTTTGAAGAACCAACTTTTTGTTTCATTGATTTTTCCTGAATGATTCTTTTGTTTTCAGTTTCATTTATTTCTCATTTAATTTTGGTTACTTCTTTTCTTCTGCTAGGTTTTGGATTAGATTGCTCTTCCTTTTCCATTTCCTTGAGATGATTCATTAGGTTGTTGATGTGCTCTCTTTCTGTTTTTCAGATGTATGCACCTAATTTGATTAATTTACCTCTTGGGACTGGTTTTGTAGTATCACATAGGTTTTGGTAGCTTGTGGCTACATTGTTGTTATGTTTGAGGAATTTAATAATTTCCTCCTTTATCCCTTTCTTGATCAGGCTGTCATTCAGTATATGGTTATTTAGTTTTCATGCCTTTGGTTGGGGATGAAAATTTTTGTTAGAGCTGAGTTCCACATTTATTGGCTTGAGGTCTAAAAAGTTACAAGGTATAATTTCTTTTAATTTTGTTGCAGTTTGATTTGTGTGCTAGAGTATGCTCTCTTTTGGAGTATGTTCCATGGGCTGAGGAGAACATAGATTCCTCAGCTTTGGGATGGTGTTTTGTATATGTTTCTTAAGCCAAACTGTTTTAGGGTCATCTTTAAGCCCCTTGTATTTTTGTTTAGTTTCTGCTTAGATGATTATCTAGTTCTGTCAGAGGGAAGTTAAAATCTCTAGTTATTATAGTGTTACAGAATATCATATTGCTCAGACCAATTAAGATTTTTTTCATGAATCTGGGAGCATTTATGTTGGATGCACAAATATTTAGAATTGAAATGTACTCTTGTTTTATTATTCCCTTGACCAGAATGAAGTGACCGTTTATGTCTTTAACTTATTCACTTTAAATCCACTTTTATCTAACAATACGATTGTGATGCCTCCTTTTTTCTAATTTCCACTGCCTCAAATAATTGTTTGCCCCCCACTTCACCCTGAGTCTTGTTTTGTTCTTTGAGGTTAGGTGTGTTTCCTGGAGAGAGCATATAGATGGCTTGTGCTTTTTTATCTAATCAGCTAGCCTGTGCCTCTTTATTGGGGAATTCAAGCCATTTACATTTATTGAGAGAATTGATAACTGTGGTGGAGTTTTAGTCATTTATTTTTGGAAAGTTGGTTGCTTAGTTTTATCTTTTGTTTTATTGTGGAAGCTAGGTTTTAGTTTTTTTAGTTTCTGGGTGTTTTTGCTGGTGGTTCATTGTGATGGTCAGTATGGAGAACAGATCTAAGTATTTCCTGTGGAGGAGGTCTTAATGTGGTGAATTGCCTCAGTGTTTGCATATCATTAAAATACTTGAATTCTCCGTTTATTTTATTTTATTTCATTATTCCTTTATTTTTTGAGACATTGTTTAACTTTGTCATCTTTGATAGAGTGCTATGGCATCATAGCTCACAGCAACCTCTAACTCTTGGGCTGAAGCAATCCTCTGCTTCAGCCTCCTGAGTAGCTGGGACTCCCAAGTAGCCTGGCATTTTCCATTGATTTTAAAGCTTAGTTTAGCAGCACACAAAATTTTGGGCTGCAGATCATTTTGTTTAAGAAGGTTTAAGGTAAGGCTGAGTGCAGTGGCTCCTTCCTGTAATTGTAGCACTCTGGGAGGCTGAGGTGGGTGGATTGCAAGTTCAAGACCAGCCTGAGCCAGAGTGAGAACCTCATCTCTAAAAATAGCTGAGCATTGTGGCAGGTGCCTGTAGTCCCAGCTACTCAGTAGACTGAGGCAAGAGAATTGCTTGAGCCCAAGAGTTTGAGGTTGCTGTGAGCTATGACACAGTGGCACTTTACTGAGTGCAGCAAGGTGGGAAAAAAAGGTTAAAGGTGGATGACCATAATCTTTTGGACTGGAAGGTTTCAGCTGAAAAGTCTGCTTTCACTCTGATGGACCTATCTGCCTCTGTAGGTCAAGTGGTGCTTACTCTGGACTTCTTGTAGAATTTTTTTCTTTCTTCTTGGCTTTGGACAGGTTCATGAGAATGTTTTGGAGACCCTCTGTTTTTTGTTGAGATGACCTGGGGTTTGATATCCCTCTAAAAAGAGTTTGTTGGAATTTTTTTGTGATACTTGGGAAATTTTGATATATGATATCCTCCAGTAGGGCTTTCTTTTCTTTTGGATGTTCTTCTTCCCTTTCAGGGATGCCTATGATTCACATGTTTGAATATTTTGTGAAGCCCCATAATTCTCTGAGCAAGTGCTCTGCTTTCTCTGTCTTCTGACTCTATAACTACTTGGGTTAGCTTAGGAACCTTATCCTGTAGCTCTGAGATTCTTTCTTCTCCATGGTCTAATCTGTTATTGATACTTTCTGTTGCATCTTTAAGTTCCCTGATTGACTCCTTCAGTTCGTTAAGCTCTGCTATATCCTTCCTATAATTTTTTTTTCACGTATACATTAATTTATTTATGGGGTACAATGTGCTGGTTTCATATAGAATTAGGAATACTTACATCACACTGGTAAATATATACCTCATCTTGTTTACTTAGTTATTGTGTTAAGACATTTATTAATAGATCCGACATGTACCCTTGTATTATGCACCTTAGGTGTGATCCCACCATTCACCCTTATCCTTCCTATATTCTTCATATCTTTCATTCCTTATTTGGTTTTGTTTTTGGATTTCCTTTTAATAATTTTACACTTTTGCATTAATTACTTTGTTTTTGCCATCTATATTTTAAATTCCCTTTCTTTTATTTCTGTTAAATTTTTATAGATAGGACCCTCTGTAGTAGTGTCTTATCATCCCTTTGGGCGGTTGCTCTGTTCTGATTTTTTTATGTTTATTTTTTTTTTTCTTGTTCACTTCCTTCCCCTACTTTCTCCTCTCACTACCTCCTTTGCTTCAAATTACCTTGTTTCTGCTTATACGTTGTAGTAGCCTTTAGGTATAAGACCAAAAGGAAGAAAAGAGAGATAGGAAAGAAGTAGATAAGGGGGAAAGAAAAAGGGAGGGTTAAAGGAAAAAATTGAAAAAAAGGAAGAGAAGAAAGAGAGAGGAAAAATGGCCATGTTCATTAGGGTGTTTTCACCCACACTCACAATTCTAGGACTCTAGGGGGCCTGGCTAGGTGGGTTACTTGAGGTCAGGAGCATCTTAGTGGCCTGGTCAGAGGCAATACCCCACCTCTGTTACATTTAGAAAAAACAATCAGCGTGTTGCCTTAGATTGAGGCTCTGTCCCAGAAATGTAATACAAAATAAATAGAATAATGGAGATTAGAGAAAGAGAAAAAGAATAAAAATAGGTAAAGAAAATTAAAATCATATAAGAAGAAGAAAGAAAAAATAGGATATGTTTTTTGTTTTATATGTGAAAGATGAGGAATGTAGAAAAATCTCTTTCAAAAGAGAGAAAAAAAGCAGTGAAATAAAATGAAAGAAAAAATACAAAGGCTGAAAAACCTTAGCAGAAATGGATGAACTCTTGTAATTGAAGAAAGTAAAAATGAAAAAGTAAAGTATAACCAAACCAAACAAAAAACAGTAACAGCAAAGAACTATGGAGAAAAAAGGGAAAAAATTAAAAATATGTATGTATGTACTGGTGTATATTGTATATACAGGTGTAGTTATATATTGTCTGGACACAACTGGCATTATGGTGTTAGGAGATGCAGAACACATACATTGTTCTTCCAAACAGTGCCACCTGGGGGTGGGAGGACCTATTCAACTCACCCCAACTGTTCAAGTTCAGCAGTTGTGAAAGAGCTGCCTGGGAGGAATAGTCAAAGTACTAGTATTCTTTGACTATTCCTCCCAGGCAGCCCTCCATCAATGGCAATGCCCTGCTAGTAGCCAAGCTGAAGTTGTCAGTTCAACTTGATGCAAAATGAAAAACACTACTGAATCCATTTGTATTGATCTGAGGGACCTGGGGAGGCCATTACCAGCAAGCCCTCTGCAAGGAGAGATAAGGGTGCAGCTCCTTTGATCGTTCCTCACAGACTTTTACTGCAATCTCATGCATGAGAAAACATAGTGCAACAGCAAGGTTCAGAGAGAGAGTAAATGTTAAACAACAAGTTGTTCATCTTTAGCTGCATGATTGAATTCTTAATACGTTCTGTTTACTTCTGCCTTTCCTAAGTCTTATCACTATTAATGTGTAACTTTGGGCTGGCACAGTATGCTGTGTCTAGTGAGTATTTTCAGTACTCACAGTGAGTGGTGATTCTTGGCTTTAGCTCAGATTACTCTGTATGTAGTGCCTAGCACTTTTAACCTTTTGCTCTATCCTGTACCTGGTGATTCAATCCCAGTTGCTAGATGTTGTTTGAGTTTACTTGCTCATTTAAGCCCTACCAAGTCAGGTCCGGCGAGTAGCCCATTCCAAGAAATCTGCAGGGCAGCCCTTTGCTGTCTCTAGTCCTGTGTTGTAGGGCTAGCCAGCCTCTGCCTATATGTACACCCTTGCCT
The DNA here is from genome assembly GCA_963574575.1 of Galagoides demidoff. Taxonomy (NCBI): domain Eukaryota; kingdom Metazoa; phylum Chordata; class Mammalia; order Primates; family Galagidae; genus Galagoides; species Galagoides demidoff. Next base: position 16,296 of record CAUYQV010037175.1, read on the forward strand.
TCTGCTCTGGTCTTTCTCAGCTCGTGACCTCCTCCTTGGCTCCTGGGAGTCTCCTACTGATTCATTGTGTCCTGGGAGTGGTGTTTCTGCACAAGGTTTCCCAGCCAGGAGTGGCTAGAGTCCTTTCTTCCCTGTTTGACTGTAAGTGGCTGGTAAGGGGTTATCTTTGGTCCGCCATCTTGTTCCTTTTCTACTCATCTCTTTGTTACTCTGGGAGTTAGGAATTTTGAGACAAGCCTTTTCTGAGCCAAAATAGCTTGTATTTTGTTTTGTATTCCCAGTACTATGTAGTATTTGCTGTTTAACACATAATAGGAGCTCAATATTGATTGAATGAACATGTGTAGTCTATCCCCAGAATCCTTTATGGAGGCCTAAGGGAAGGTTCAGGGAAGGTCATAAAGGTCTTAAACTTTGCCACAGGCCGATTCTAAGCACCACAGGATTAGGGTTGTGTGGCATAAGTTTATATTATGGATTTATTGTTTGCTACCAGAGGGTACAGGTATATTTAACCATTTTTCTTTTTTGCCACACATATAAGAAGAGTTGACTTGGGCCACACATTAAACACACAAACACTAACTATAGCTGATGAGCATAAAAAAGGTCTGTGCATAATTTTTGTGTGATTCGGCACCACTGATAAGCAGAAGAGTCCTCAGATAATCTAAATGTGACTTATGGGGCATAGGTTAGAAACCTCTGTCAATTTAAAAACCTCTGATAGTTTATAACCATCTATAGTGAAAAGCAGATAGTGTCATATTTGGGGTTGTCTTTGCCTAGAATTTATAGTTTAGGTTGAGGTTGACTTAAAATGATTTAATATGGAAAAAATGAAGAGGCCTTCGGTGGGTTAGTTTAGTGTAGGCTGACATTCCTGAGGATCTACTGGCAACAGCCCAGATTCCTTGACACCCCACCCCCGACCCTGTACTGAACACAGTACCTATGGGACACAGCCAGGGGGTCAGGAATGCTCAGCAGTTTAGAAGATCTGTGGGTCATGTGTTGGAAAAGTCTCAAAGGTTGAAATTGCTTAAGGGTTAAGATACAAATGAGCAGCATAGAAGGTTTATCAGAGAGGCATCGTAACTATTTATTTTTTTCTTTGTAATCTAATGATAATCTCTTTTGTCTTTCTTTTCGCTGTTTCCTCAGTTCCCTGATATTGCAAAACTTCTTTGTTTCTTTCTATCTATAATTAACTTTGTATGTTCCATATGTATCTTGTACTTATGGATTTTTCCTGGTTCAGTAAAAGACCTTTGAGGATTTTGATCAGGGCAGCACTTCCTTGCTAACTCTTGGCATGTGAAGCTGCTTGCTTCTCTGAGCCTCATAAATTATTTCTTTGAAAATAACTTAGTGTAAGAGTTTACTTTTTGCGCCGCCCCCTCGCCGTTTCATCTTTAGGAGAAGAACAACAAGTGGCACCCTTCGAACAGGGACCCAGCAGATAAACGGTGACCATGACAATCTCCCAAAGCCCAGGAAGAAGGTGAAAAAGAAAAAGATGGATCCACTCATCCCGGTAAGGGACTTTGGGTGCCAAGGGAGAAGCCCTGGAAACCCACAGCGAGATTGTTATTTTAGGGAAAGGCTGTGAGATCTTTATTTCTCTTTCTGTCCTCTTTCATCCTCTTTGTCTCTTCTACTTGGAAGACAGGTTCCAAATAAGATAGTCTGACTGGGGTACTCGCTGGTGTGTCAGGAAGGGTGCTTCTCCAATGCGAGTGGTCAGTTGCCTGTTAGGGTGGCACCTAAGGCTTTGGCTATTCTCTTTATTTCCCACAATAAACAGTTGTTCCTGTCACAGGGAGCAGTCTGAGCTGGGTGTTCATACCAGCCTGCTCTCTTCTGTTTTCTGGAATGTTTTTTTTTCCTTTTTCTTATGAAGTGGGAAACAATCTCAGTAAAGAACAAAAATCCCATGAGCTCCTATTGTGAGGTCTTTTCCAAGCAGCAGCATATGAAGTGTCAGACCACCAGTTGACAGAATTTTTAGTTACAGTCCCAATCTCAATGTCTTTGAAATCCTAAGGATGGGAGCCTCAATTTGCAAGATTGGGAAAGATTGGGATGATGACTGTGGTAATCACTATGCCTAGTAACTGTATGTTACCACGTAGCACTTCACCTGATTCAAGGAAATAAGCCACCAGCTAAGGCTCCCCCAGATGATTCTAAACCAGACCCTCTTGTTAACTCATCTCCCAGACAGGGAATGTGGCATTTGTTGTAGTTTTACTCCTTCCTTTTTTGCTGATAATTTGGCCCAGCCCTTTCCTAGATTTGAGAGTATTATAGAGAGGTGCTTAAGAGAAGGAGCTGCTCGAGATGGTGAATGGATTCAGGTTTTTCCTATACTGAGAGTTGGTGGCTAAGGACCCTGACATGAAACCCTCCCATTCTTGATTTTTTTTTTTTTTTAAGAGACAAGAGTCTCACTTTATTGCTCTTGGTAGAGTGCCATGGTGTCACATAGCTCTCAGCAACCTCCAGCTCCTGGGCTTCGGCGATTCTCTTGCCTCAGCCTCCTGAGTAGCTGGGACTACAGGCACCTACTACAATGCCTGGCTGTTTTTTTGTTGCAGTTTGGCTGGGGCTGGGTTTGAACCCGCCACCCTTGATATATGGGCGCAGCGCCCTACCCACTGAGCCACAGGTGCTGCCCTATTCTTGGTTTTTAAAGAACTTAGAGCATCACCAACAATGGTTTGCAGAGCACTTTCCCTAGAGGTACAGTGGTGTGACTGGAACATTGTAGTTAAGACTATTGTGTCTCCTCCTCAGTATAGTGTTTGGGTCTAAGCGTTCCAAAATCACTGCCAGATTGTAACAATGGATAATTGCTGTACAGGAGTTCCCATCGATTTGGCATGCTCATAGGAGAGAAGGTCCTTATGCCACCCTCCCATGTTTAGGCTAATTGTTCATTCAGAGCTCTCAAGTGGCTTAGACCAAAATCACTGACTTCCAAGCCCTTATTGGCTCAGTTGCCACCAGGGAGCCACAGTGTCTTATTTAGATTTCATTAACTCACTACAGAATCCTATATGCTGTCAAATTGAAGGCCAGCAAGATGCTGAAATTTTAGCTTTCCAGTTTGCTTATGAGAATGCCAATTTAGATTGTCAGAAAGTTTTAGCCCCTTTATTGGACACCCTCCTCCTCTTGCTGACATGATAAAAGCTTCGGTTGGCAGGATGGGAAGTATATTATTCTCAGTCATCTGTGTTTGTATTTAGTGTGCTGTTTGTTGTCTTTTGTTAACTGTGCTACATGTTGTTCCCAGCATAACTTTAAACCTGTCCTTCGCCTGAATTAAGATCCATGGCCAAATTAAGTATATCATAGTAATTATTTCCATTTAAAATCTATTTCATAGATACAAAATGTAATAATAGGAGTGGGAAATGAGAGCACATAGGGTGAAAATAAGTGGAGTCTTGGAGAGGCTACCCTCACTCTTCTTCAGAATCGCTGGCCTTCTGACAAAGTTTGGTGGACCTATTCCCATCTCTGGATATTGGCCAACAAGGAGAGGGGGTCCCAGGGGTGCAGTGCTCGAACACTCCTAGCAGGGCTGCTGGGTGATGTCTACTGGGAATCTTCAGGCTCGGCTCTCATGCACTTGCCATCACTGTTCATTAAGGTCCACCTGATTTATTTGGATTGTGTGCTGAGCATTTTAGATCTCATCAGTTCTGGTTTTATTCCTGAGAAATCTGGTGTTTCTGTATATAGCCTGTATTATGAGAGCTCAGGCCTAAATTCCAAATGACACCCCATTGGGGCATATTCTGTCTTGATTGGTCTCAGTGTGAGTACCTGAATATAACTAAAAAGTAATAAAATTTTACTGTAACATGGCTTGGTCATTGTATCATCTTTACCCCAGAGAAAAGTGGCCTTTGAATGGATCCTTGATTATTACAATGATATTTCATTGTTAAAAATAACAAGTCTACTTAAAATAATTACATTTGTTCTTTTTCGCAGTAGGATTTATGAGTTTAAAAGCAGCAATTAAAACTATATATATCTAATTTATAGGTATAAAAATGATTAACAGAAAAACAACTTAAAATGATAACTAAAGTCAGGGTAAACTAAGATAGATAACTAAAGATTAATAGTCTGGATGAAAATATATGTAAGCCTATAAATACAGATTCTGCCTCTTGTCTGTGTCTGTGTGTATACATCATGTGTCTGTGACATCTGACTATCAAAATATGTGAAAGGGCTCTAATTAATTGGCTTTTAAAAAAAGAAAAAATAAGCACTTAAATATTTTATTAGGAAAACAACACAAATGCCTATTTGTTCAGATGACTTTGGTATTCTTTGATAAATAAAGCTAGTTTTAAAATCATTAACTTTCAGATGTTCAAAGATTATAGAACTGCCACATCTGTAATATTTCTGAATGTTGCTGGATTTGTGAGCTTATGTTCTTGATTTTGAGTTTCTGAATGCTGAGGTTTAGACTGGCAGCTTTGGTGAGGCCTAGGGACACGTTCTTGGTATTTAGGCCAGCAGCTACAGGGCACCATCTCACTCACACGGCCCCTTCTTCCCTGCTCCAACTTTGCTGCCTGCCTATTCTGAGAGACACTGAATCCTCCAGTCTTCCTGCTTTCCTTCTTGAACTCTGCACTTGGTAAATGAATTCAGGACCGCAGTCATCTTTGATGCCTGCTTTGTGAGACTTAGGAAGACCAAGAAAGACATCAAGGATGTTGTCTATGTTGTGATTTCAGAACACTTTTTAGTAACTTAAAACCTTAAAGTCATGTCATGTTGCATAAAATGTCTGAGTCATTTGTAAAATGTAATGCTTAGGCTGTTTTGATTGGGAAACTGAGTCTTTTCTCTGTCAAAAGTAAGGTTTTTGCCTTTTAAATCTTCTAATTATCAGTTTGGGTAAATAAACAATTAACTTTATAGTAAACTGATTTTAAAATTTTATAAATCATTGCTAACTGGATGTAGAACATTCTCATTCACTTTTAGAACTCCAATTAATAAAACAAAAAGGGGGGAAGTATGGAAGATAAGCTCATACCACAAGAATAATTACATAAAATTCTCTTTACTCTTAATTTTTTGAATTGCTGTGAGGAAGGCACTACAACTGCTGAACAGCATTTTACTCCCCCAAACAAGGATCCTGAACTATTGGGACTTTATGAAGAAGAACCTCTTAGAGGTCGGTAGGGCCAGTGCCATTGTTAACCTGGGGGGGGGGGGGGTTATGCTGCTGTTTTATCGCCAACAGGTCCTTGGTGGGTTCCAGCTCACCTTATCAAACCTTGTCATGAATTGGCCTCAGCTAGAGAAGAATCCGCTTCTCAAATTGCACAACTTTCATCTGGAAACCCCTTCGGGAATAATTCCACAGAGTCAGAAGACAGAGACCACAGATATACCTAACTCCCAGAAAGTTTCCAGCGTCACTTGGGGAAGTTTAAAACGTCTCATGATGCAATCAGAAAACGTCTTGGAACAAGCAGGAACACCTATAATAGCAGAAAATCTTTTCCGTTCTGTGCTCGATATTGTTACCGCCAATTCTCAGGGTGGACAGGTAATCCTTATTTTTTCTCTCCTTTTTTTAGGACAGGTAAGTGCTTTCCTCCACCTAATAAAACAAAAAGGGTGGAGATTGGGTTAGAGTTTAGTGTAGGCTGACATTCCTGAGGATCTGCTGGCAATAGCCCAGATTCTTTGATTCCCCACCCTGTACTGAAGACAGTACCTGGGCCAGGGGGTCAGGAATGTTCAGCAGTTTAGACATAGATCTGTGGGTCATGTGCTGGAAAAGGCTCAAAGGTTGAAATTGCTTAAGGGTTAAGATTCAGATGAGCAGCATGGAAAGTTTATCAGGGAGGCATTGTAACTATTTCTTTTTTTCTTTGTAATCTAATGATAATCTCTTCTGTCTTTCTTTCCACTGTTTCCTCAGTTCCCTGATATTGCAAAACTTCTTTATTTCTTTCTATCTATAATTAACTTTGTATGTTCCATACGTATCTTGTACTTATGGATTTTTCCTGGTTCAATGAAAGACCCTTGAGGATTTTCTTCAGGGCAGCACTTCTTTGCTACTTCTTAGCATTTGAAGCTGCTTGCCTCTTTGAGCCTCAGAGGTTATTTCTTTGAAAATAACTTAGTGTAAGAGTTTACTTTTTGCGCTGTCCCCTTACTGTTTCATCCTTAGGAGCAGAATGACAACAGCCAGCAGACTTAAGACAGGCAGACTTAATTATTACTTTATATCATTTCTTTTCAGGTTAATTTATAGCTATTTTGTTTCTAATCAAAAACCCAATGTTTCAATTTTTAACTTGATAAAATTATTCTATAGTTTACTTGGGGGAATAAAAAAATTACATAGATAAATGTGATGTAGAAGGAATTAAGAATGGGAAAAGGAATTACTTTTTTCTTTTCTTTCTTTTTTTTTATTAAATCATAGCAGTGTACATTAATACTATCATGGGGTACAGTGTACTGTTTCTGTATACAATTTGAAATACTTTCATCCAACTGGTTAACATAGCCTTCATGTCTTTTTCTTAGTTATTGCATTAAGACATTTATATTCTACAATTAGAGAGATTCACATGTACCCTTATAGGATGAACCATAGGCGTGATCCCACCTGTCACCTTCCCTCCACCCACCCTTCTCCCTCCCCTCCCCTCCCTCTCCTCATATTCCTGGGTTAAAATTGGGTTATAGCTTGAAAGCTATAAAGTAGTTTCATAGTAGGGTTGAGTACATTGGATACTTTTTCTTCCATCTTGGGATACTTTGCTAAGAAGAACATTTTCCAGCTCCATCCATGTAAACATGAGGGAGGTAAAGTCTCCATCTTTCTTAATGGCTGCATAGTATTCCATGGTGTACATATACCACAATTTATCGATCCATTCATGGATCTATGGGCTCTCACTTTTTTCTTTATTTTTTAAGGACCCGTGTATTCTATCAAGGCTATATCCCACTTGGGATTTTAAATGCTGTGTTTCAAAGATATTGAATTATATACCATCAGTGTGGTACCACTGTGTAGAATTGTGTGCCTTATTACTTTGGGAGTGGGGAAAGCAGATTGTTGTATTCATTTGAGACTGTAAGATGAGTGGTAGAGGCAGGGAAATAAGGATTTTGAGGTTGCGATATGGGCTAATTTAGAAATGGAGTGAGACCTGTGAGAAGGGCAGTAGATGCAAAGAAGTTGAGGAATTGAGAGACAGGAAAGGCTTAGTGAGCTTGAAGGACATGGTGTGGGATAAAGAAAGGCAGTTGGTATTTTAGAGTGGCCTTTCCAAGATGGATCATTTTGGGGTGAAGTTCTATGTGTGGTGGGAAGAAAAGATTGTTTTAAGTTATTGGAGTTAGGAGAAGAAAATATTTAGGCTAGATTTTGGCTCAATGATTGGGATTAGAGGCTCTCAATCCTAGCTGCGTATTAAAATCTCCCAGAGAGTTCTTTAATGCCATTGTGTGTGCCCCATCCCACACACCTCTGTAGGTGGAACCTGGACACTAGTGTTGATTAAAGTTCACCTGGTGAATATTATATGCAATGTTAAGAAACAGAAATGTAGATGAAGGTTGAAGTCACTGATAATGACAGGAATTGAGATAAAGTTGACAGAAGGTGGTAGAAGTCTCAATAAATTAGTATATTAAAGAAAAACCTAAACAAAGCCAAATATGTCATTTAATACTGTTTGTATGTGTGTAAGAATGAAACAGGCCTTTTCCTCTTTATAGAATAATTTCATTAGCATCAGGCAGGTAGGGAGATAAATTTTATATTAAAAGTATCCTTAAAATCAGGTTAAATGTATTTGCCTATCTCTTAAAGGTCTAAAGGTAAATCTCACTTCTTTAAGTTTTGAGATACAGAACCTGCCCAGATGTTTAACATTTATTCCTCTTCTTTTTTCTTCTTTTAATTCCATTAGATTGGTCTGTTCAACCCATCAGTCAACCTCTTCTAGTTTAGAGTCTTTCTGTGTTCCCGTATCAATCTTCCCCAGTAAGATAACATTTTTCCTGGTGAACTTGGCCTTATTTTGGTTAGTAATCTAAAGCTTCTTTCTCCCCTTAATACATTATAGCCCTTAGATCGCTTTTGGAAATTATCCCTTGCCTTCCTTGTCACATCTGTGTTTGAGTTAAATAAAGTGTTCTTAACTTTTTTATTCCTTGGATTCCTTTGGTACTCTGGTGAAGCTTTGGATTACTTCTCAGAGTAACATTTTAAAATCTATGAATAAAATGCACAAAATTAAAAGATTACTTATATTTAAATATAATTATCAAACTATTAAAACCCGAATTGGTTATATAGTAGTAATGATCTACTTTCCAATAGATATTAAATATCAGGAGCTAGTGATGGGGTTTTAGTGCTATAATTTCAAAGCAGTGATGAATGTAAATGATACTTTGAGATAATTTGTAATAGCTAGCTATGACACGCTATGAAATACCTGATTTATGTTGGTGGCAAAGTCATAGATAGTTATTACTGTTGTTTGTTGCCTACATTAAATTGAAAAAAAGGCACCTATAGCTCAAGTGTCTAAGGCACCAGCCACATACACCAGAGCTGGTGGGTTCGAATCCAGCATGAGAAACAATGACAAGTATAACCAAAAAATAACTGGGCATTGTGGTGGGTGCCTATAGTCCCAGCTACTTGGGAGGCTGAGGCAAGAGAATCACTTAAGCCCAGGAGTTGGAGGTTGCTATGAGCTGTGATGCCACGGCACTCTACCCAGGGCAACCACTTGAGGCTCTGTCTCAAAAAGACAAAATAAATAAAATAAAAATTGAAAAAAGTTATTTTGTTATTTCATCTGATTTAAAGGGCCCACTGAATCTTTGGGCTAAAATTTTTGGTACTAAAACTAAAAATATAAATAGGTATAACTTCTGTCTTTGGTGCTAATAAAATAACTTAATATAAGTTTAAAAATATTCACTTATAAAGCTGAGCTTATCTAATTTTATTTTAAAAACCATATTGGCATATCACATTGACTTTTGCAAGAATGTTCATAAACATCATCATTAATTATAAATTGTCCAACTACAAAAAAAGAAATTTTGAAGGGAGGCTTTAAAAAATTATAAGTGGTCCAAGCCCAATGTCCAGCAGAGTTGATACATTAATTGTGTGAATTGTATAGTAATGAGAATGAATGGAATGCTGCCATATGCACCAACATAGGTGAACCTCACAAACATACTATTGAAAGAAATAAGCCAGTCATAAGAGTATATCTTGTATGTTTCCTTTTATGTAAAAGTTCCAAAACAGGCAAAACTAGCTAGGAAAATGGTTATTTTGGGGAGGAGGTGGTAGTGACTGGGAGACTGCATAAGGAAGAATTTTGCTGTGCTGAAAATATTTAGTTTCTTAATCAGGGTTATAGTCTCACGTATGCATTCCTTGTGAAATGTCCAACAGTACATTTGTGATTCTGTGTGTATTTGAATATATATCATAACTCAAAAAAAGTTTAACGTTTTGAATGTAAAAGTTTGGCTAATCCCTTAAAAAGTGAGAATCCACTGTCATTAGTACCTGGGACAGAAGGTAACATTCTCTTTTATTTTGTATACTGTATTTGGGTTCTGTTCTAACAAAAAGCAATTTTACTGTATTTCTCTCTTTTAATTTTCCTTACTATTCCCTTTGACCTAATTATTACCAATTCTGATACAACAGAAAGGTACTTGAGTATTGCCAGTCTTACTCTCAGTGTACAACTTGGCAAATGTACTGGCCATTATTTTAGCACTTTATGATACTCTTTTAAATTTCTTATATATAAATAATAAGTCATTTATAAAGTTTTTTCGCATTAATTTTTACTTGGTCTTAAACTTGGATAGGTAGAGAAAGATGAAAACACAAAGAAGTACAGTAGAGAGACTGTATGTAAACACACCCAGTGTTCTTTGGAATGCAATCAAGTATCACAATGTCTACATTTTCCTTCCAGATACTTCTAAGGCTCTTATTTTTAAAAGCATGTTTTTTATTATTTAGCTTATTTCTATGAGCTTGTTTATCTGATTTCTTAGCCTTTATTGAGTTTTGTGACAGAATGACTTTTAGAGATAGGTAAACTTCCAGGTAAGGGAGTTCATCTTATTAGCCTCAGCGGGAGCAGATAGTAATACGGCTCATTCTGAGGAAGCTGTAGCTTACATTGTCAGTTTTCCATTAGCTTATTTGAAAATGCAAGAGAAACTCCAGTTTCAGAATTTTTAGAGGTTGCAAAATTTGGAACTTTGGATCAGAGCACACGCAGCATATGTTCTGGGCATGTAATGTAGCTGAGGTTGAAGCAGTTCTGTCAGCTTTCACCTGCCTCAAGAAACACATGCTTTTTCATTTAATTAGTTAGAAAAGATATTTCTGATTTTGGCAGCAGCAGTGAGAATAGTAAAGATTGGAAGGTAGTAATAGAGTAGCAGCACTTTATTTTCCTCTGACATTCATGTTAATTTTGATTTAATTAAATTGTATAATTTAGTTATGTAATTATTATTATATAATATTACTTTATATTTTTTCTAATTCTTATCATTGATTGTTTCTCTCTCTCTTAGATATTAACAAAACCAGAGGATGGTTTTGTTAATATCTAAGCCCTTGTAGGAAGTATATAGGATGCATTATCACTTCTGTATGTTCTTAAATGTAAATATACCCAAGTGATAACCCAGACATCTTTCTTTTATCCAACTTGAAGTCAGGTCTGCTTAATTTAGTAATTTAATTATACCTATAATTCTCACCTATAATCCTAGCAGTTTGGGAGGCTGGAGTGGAAGGATTGGTTGAGGTCAGGAGTTCCGGACCAGTCTGAGCAATGTAGTGAGACCTTGTCTCTACAAAAAATAGAAAAATTAACCAGGCATGGTGGCTTATGGCTGTAGTCCTGGCTATTAGGGAGGCTGAGACAAGAGGATAGTTTGAACCCAGGAATTTAAGATTGCAGCAAGCTATAATGACACCACTGCACTCTAACCTGGGTGACAAAGTGAGACCCTATCTCAAAAAAAAAATGTGTTAATGTTGAAATATTACTTTTCTTTTGGCTTATTTCATGAAACACTTAATGCAAATACTTGTCATAATATTTTCATTTATATTCTTTTTATACCTCACATTTATTGTTTTATACAGTCAGTGTTCGTGTAAATTTACCCATATAAGTACAACTTTTTCCAATATTTTATTTTGAAAGTTTCAAATGTACAGTAAAGTTGAAAGAATTTTACAGTGAACATCTATATACTAAGCCCTTAGATTCAACCATTAACATTTTTTTAAACTTGCTTTCTCATGTATTTATTTTATAAATCTAATGATTTGGGGTGCATTTCCAAGTAAGTTGTGTATATTGGTATCCTTCTCATTAACTACTTACACATTTATATCATTAGCTAGAGTGCAATTTTTTTTTACAATTTCTTTTGATACGGGAAATTTATATATGTGAAATATAAATTCTTAGGTGTTCATTTACTGAGTTTTGGTTTAGCAATGTTTCCTTGTGTGGAGCTGCCCTCGGAGTTGTTTTACATTCTTGTCTGACAGAATTGCAAGAACTTCCGTTTTGTCTGTGGGTGGACATGTGGGTACTTCAGGGAAGAGTCATATCTTGATGTGCTTGCATTGGCGGAAAGAATGATTTAATAAGCTTAAAACCAATTTTCAATTGTTTATTATAAGTAGGTTAGGAATTGAATTAAGAAAATGATTTCATACGATGGGCAAAAGGGAACAGTGACCAGAAGAGAAGTGGATTAAAGAAAAGCATGTGTTCTGATTACAGGAACAACACTGAGAAACCCAAAGTTTTTTGCTAAGTATGACAACCTGGAGCCTGGCATTTCCAAGTAGACTGTCTTGTTGGAGCTTCACCCCTTCCCCATTGTGACTCACCTTAGAGGTCACTGAACACTGAGAGACCAGGCTCACTGCCATCTCAGGGAGAGTGAGTGCATTTGGGGAGTTAGGAAAATAGCGGGGATGTTCTGAACTCCCTGGAGACAGACTCCCTGTCTCTAAGCCTTGTTAAGAGAGAAAAATGTCTCTCAAGAAGATAAGGAGGAAAATACCTCCTTTCTTGGTAGTAGTACCAGCTCATCTACCCACAAGGCTTCCCAGGGGCTTAATCACCGCTCCTGAGATTGGTGTGCCTGATCTGATTGGGGTCTGCTTTGACATCCTGCTCCTAGACTGTGTTCCCTGTCCCATGCTCTGTTTGTGTTAGCATCATAAATAACTTAGAGTAATAAAAAGAGGTAAATCAGTCTAATTAATGTAGTTAGTTAAAAAAATGGTGTGGTTAGGAAATGCAAGCCCAGCAAGAACCATGATGTAATAAGGATTTAGCTTTTCTCCCTTAGACTGATGATTAAAACAGTGATGTTTGTAAAAAATAAAAGAAGCTTTTCCATCAGTTCTCATGCTTGGAGGTAGAAAGTCCCCTGGCCAGCTTCTTAAAAAACATTCTTCTGTGTCTTGACTCTTTATTTTTTCCTCATTCTCTCATCCTGCCAGTCACTGGGACAGAATTCATGGTGTGGTTTGGAGCTAGTCCCCAGTGGTTGTCATTATTTTCAGAAAAATTACCAATTCTTGCCTACATTCTTTAGCAGTGTGTCTCAGTAGGTCAGTATCAGTTTACATTATTTTGACCCCAAAAGCCATTGGAATGGCCCAGAAACACCAATATTTCATTGAAGGGTCAGTGAGTAAATTAGACTGTAAGTGCTACAATAAAGATGCTCCTGGTAAGATTGGAGGGATCAGAGTTAGGAAACCATAGGCTTATGAAAGCAAAAGTCTACCAGCTTGTATAATAGAATTTGTTAGTTAGATATGGTTTGTATGGTACTTTTCTAGTAAAAGGGATGTGATGCCAAAAGTAGAATCAAATGGAGATGGTAGGGTAAAATATATTATACTATCATGTATGTGGTGGTTGTTGTTTTCCAAGTGCTAGGAATAGAGCAGTGAAGAAAACCAGTAAGGTTTTTGTAGGTTTACATTGATTCATATGGTAAGTTGGTTGTGATAGGAAGTTATGACATTGACTACTTACATCTGCTATTGCACTTGGTTACTTTCCTGGTAGTTTAGTGTGTTTTAGTTGCTTTTGAAATTTTGTAAGGGAAAAAACCTAAATATATAAAAATAGACAATATAGTCAGCTCCTAAGTGACAAACCATGCAAACAGCAATTATTAACTCATCTCCACTTTTGTCTTGTTTATGCCTCTACCACTTTTTACCCTCCTAAGTCATCTTGAAATAAATCCATGATAGTGTATTTCAAATGTAAACAAATATTTCAGTATATATCTCTAAAAGATAAAGATGCTTAGGGTGGAAGGCTTATGTGTTAACATTTTTATTTTAAATGTTTTTGTGTTAAAATGGCTGCCAGATATATTTTGACATAATAGAAAAGTATTTTTAAAGAAATAGTAAATCCACATAATTTGTTCTTAGTTAATTATGAGATTTAACATTAGTGTAGAAAATTTGACAGATTTATATGTCAAATGTAATGAACCAAACAAAAACTATTAATGTTTTTCTCTTACTAGCATGAAAGCATTTCTCAAGTAGTTATATTACATTGGAAAGTATAGCAAATTAACAAATAGCTGCATATTTTCTTTCCTTTTTTTTTTTTTTTTTTTTGAGATGGTGCCTCAAGCTATCCCCCTGGGTAGAGTGCCATGGCATCACAGCGCACAGCAACCTCCAACTCCTGGGCTCAAGCGAGTCTACCGCCTCAGCCTCCCAGGTAGCTGGGACCACAGGCACCTGCCACAACACCCAGCCATTTTTTGGTTGCAGCCATCATTGTTGTTTGGCGGGCCTGGGCTGGGGATTTGAACCTGCCACCTTAGGTGTATGTGGCTGGCGCCTTAGCCGCTTGAGCCACAGGCGCTGAGCCAAGCTGCTATTTTCTAACAAAACATAGTCACCCTTTTAGATTTCTGAGTTTTAAAACTGATTTGATATTTTATTCTGATCAGTTTTTAATTAGTATAAGTGAACCGAACAATTCTCCCCCTTCCCCCACAGTAAATCCTTGGCACTACTATGAAGTGATAATTCTTACTTTACAAAGTTAGAGGGCCTTGTGGTATAATTGTCTTACCCCTATGATAATAACAAATGTGAAAGTTTCACAGAAGTGTAACTTTCCGGAAAAGTACCTAGTTTATGTGCAAGCCTTTTCTGTATTCTGCCAGAGTAGATAAATGATTAAATAAAATAGACCTTTTCTCTTAAATAACCTGCATATACTTTTTGGTTTTGGTCTGATTGATCATACCATTGAGGAGCAAATTCCTTTAGAGGAGCAAATCGAATAAGTACTTTGCATATTTTGGGGGGGATTCTAGTAATAGGCACAGAAAATTCTAGTCTTTTTAACTAATAGGGATGTTTATTCATTAATTAATATGTAGATATACATTAATTAACATACATTAAGTATAGATTTTTTTTAATAATGAACAGAATTGAAGATGATATAATTGAGGTAAATTCAAATATTGTATCTGAACTTAAGAGTTGAATTAACTTCATTTGAAATAATAAAAATGTTTCAACTCCATTTTTTAAGTAATTGAGAACGATCCTGTCATCTTTAACCTTTTAAGATACTCTTTGTAAGTCATAATTTTTATTTCTGGCTTGTATATATATATCGTATCATTGTTTTCTAAGATATTTCTCTTTTTTTTCTTCCATTTTGAAATTTTTATTCTAAAATAAATTTCATTGTATGTATTTGAGGTTTACAACATGATATTATGAGATACATATAGATGTACTACATAGAGGTATTTAGTAACACTGATTTATAGTACGGTGGTTACTCTAGTCAAGGAAATTAACATATCATCTGACATAGTTACTTTTTGTGTGATAAAAGCAGCTAAAATCCTTTTGGGGGCGGAACACTGTTATGGGAGGATCTTTATCTGACACAAGCAATCAGTATAACTTGGTTCTTTGTACCCTCAGTGAATCCCCAACAATAAAAATAAATGAATAAAAATAAATTTTGAAAAAAGCAGCTAAAGTCTACTTATTTAACAAAATTTCTAATACAACATAATTTTATTAATTTGGATCCTCATGTCATATAGTAGATTTCTAGATTTGTTCATCCAACATTTCTGCGATTTTGTATTTTTGACCTACATCTCCTGATTTCTTCTCTTCCTTTCCACCCCTCCACACATGGTAACTAACCACTGTTTGATTCTCTTTGTATTTGAGATTTTTTTTTAATTCCACATATGATTAAGATGATGTAATATTTTTCTGTCTGTGTCTGGCTTATTTCACTTTTCATAAGGTTCTCAAGGTCCATTTGTGATATGGCAAATGGCAGGGTCTTTTTTTTTTAAAGGCTGACTGATATTCTACTGTATATACCACATTTCCTTTGTCCATTTGTTTGTTTATGGGCATTTGCAGTGTTTTTATATGCTGGCTATTCTGAATAACACTGCAGTGAAGGCTGAAGCACAAGTATCTTTACCAAGTGGTGATTTCATCTCCTTTGAGTAGACGGGATATTTAGAAGAGGGATTGCTGGGTCGTGTTACAGTCCTATTTTTAATTTCTTTAGAAACCTTCATACTGTTTTCCATAATGGCTGTACCAATCTACATTCCCGCCAACAGTGTACTTGGGTTCTCTTTCCTTCACATCCTTACCAACATTTATCTCTTCGTTTTTTGGATTTTTTTGCAGTGTTTGGCTGGGGCTGGGTTTTGAACCCACCACCTCTGGCATATGGGGCCGGTGCACTACTCTTTGAGCCACAGGCGCCGCCCTATCTCTTGTTTTTTTGATGTTAGCTGTCCTTAAAGGTATGAGGGTGATATCTTTATGCAGGCAGTCTCTGTGTTACAAACATCTGACTGACATACAATGAATGGAGGCTATTCCAGGTACAAGTAATAGAAAAATGTACTTGTTCCAACTTACATATGAATTCTACTTAAGAACAAACCTACAGAACCTATCTTGATTATAACCCAGGGACTGCCTGTGGTGGGTTTGATTTGCATTTCCCTATGATAAGAAATGTTGTACACTTCATATGCCTATTGGCCATTTTTATGTCATCTTGGGAGAATGTTTGTTTATGTCCTTTGCCCATTTTTTAATTGGCTTATTTTTTGCCAAGATCTTTCTAAAATGGAGGTTGCAAACTTTTTAGTACTTTAATCCTATGTATTTATGTATATTTAGAGAGGAAAATCATATCTTAATGTAAAGATTTGGACTTACACTTAATGTAAGATTTGTACAAGAATTGCAAAAGTTGTAGGTAATATAAAATACTGCTTGAGCTTTCTTAACAATATAAGCTTTTGAAAGGGAAATTCTGAAATCTTTGCCACTCATCATAAATTTTACTAGGGAGAGAAAGAAATCCTTGAATGGTGTATCTGGGTAAGAGACCAACTGTTAGGAGTAGGCAACAGAGCAAAGATAGTATAGTGTATTTATATTTGGCCACTTTCTCAAAATGTAAAGGAAATGCCAATTTGATCTTCATTGTCAGGTACAAGAGCTGTCATTGGCAATTTTTTTTTCTTTTGCTGACTAAGCAGCTTTTAAAATTATTATTTTCATTTATTACTTGGCAAAGCAATGTTTTAAGTAACTAAATGTGATTTGAGTTTTACTTCTTGAGAAGTTTCACTGTATACATTTTTACAATCTTGAAATAACTTTTCTCAGTAACTAGGGCAATTGAACAAAGGAACAGGCTGCTTTGTAATGTTATAAGCTCTCTATTCATGGAAGTGTTTCAGGGTGCATACTCACCCTAACCATTCCTCCAAATAAGCAGATACAAATGAACAAGTAAGGATATTAGGGGATGGATTTTTATTCTTTCTTGGAGAAATCAGTCATTCTGATTTTATGACTGATAAATTTTGAATTCGAAATGTTACAAATTATAATGTTGCTAATTTTGCGTTAATTCTAATTTTAGCAACTTAGTATATGTTTAGATTTGATTGAAATCTTTGTGGAAAGTAGTTTTTAGAAGAGTCAGTGTATTAACTTGTTTACCATATTTTCTATAAATGTAGACTATATCTTATAATTTAATATTTAGCATACTAAAGCAGGAAGGCACCTTAGTTTCCCATGGGAAAAATTAGTTGGATTTTTTTAGCTCTAACATATAAACTGTCGATTTCATTTTTTCTTGATCCATTGACAGATTTCTTACTGAAAATTTGAATGATCTATAGTAATATAGTTGAACAGTGGTAGTCATATAAGAAGTAATTTAAGAAAACAGTTAGTGGTATTTAGTGTTTTTCAATAGACTTACTAAGGTAGAAATCAATATAGCAAACACTGTTTGAACACTTAGTATGGACCAAGCACTATGTTAAACACTTCACATTCTGTTTCTTATTCAGACTTTCAACTCCGTGAGGTAGGTATGAGTATTAATTGCATTTTATAGGCGTAGGGTTGTAAAGTAACCAGCCTCCAATATTGGGCTTTATGTTTTTTAGGTTTTTTTTTTTTTTTCCAAATCAGTTAACTTAATTGATCATGTCTTATATCAGGCTTTCAAATTTCTTTAACATACATTTCATCTAATATTGATAGATCTCAAGGCTGGAGTATTTACAGGCACAGGTTTTGTAGCTCTTTTTTTTTTTTCTCTCTTTTTTTTTTTGTTATCTTATTGCAGCTACTGACCTAAGACAGATGTTTTCCCTGTTTCCAGTTCCCCAAGTTGCAGCAAAACCTATTCAGTTGTTAAAGCACTGAAACATTAACAGTATATCTCATTACTTTGAAAATTAATTCAAACTTTATGTCGGCTTTTATTTTGCACCCAAACCCATAAAGCTGAAGGTTCTCCTCTCAATTCCTGCTAGAAAAATAGTAAAAGGTTTTATTTTGGTCTTTCTAGCTGTTTTTCCCTGTTTGCTGTTCCTTATATGTAAAAATCCGGTATTTCTAAATAGCGTAGTTCAGATACAGACCAGATATGTGTGCTATCTTCCATGATTTTATTTTTAAGATTCTTAGACAATTAGCAATAAAGTTACTATAACATTCTGTCATAAGTTTATTTTTTATTAAAATAATAATGTTGTATTGTTTCTTTTACTTATGATTGTTTTTTGCATTGTTGCATGTTATTTTAAACACCTAGCTTTCTTCATTAAACAATCTGATTTCCTTTAATCCATGTAAAGATCTTACTATTAGTTATAGTCATGTTATTTCATTAATGCATTTTTGTTTATACATTTATCCTATTTAATTAAGGATAAAACTCCTGTGCTTTTTAAAAACCTTTCCAAAACTAAATAGAGAAATTAGTGATTTTTAAATATTTCTTTTTGTCTGTTTTAGGATGGCTACCATAGAGTAGTTAATATTGTGCCAAAGAAATCACCACTGCTAGACAGACCTGGTGAAGGAAGCTACTACCGTAGATATTACAGTCATGTTGATTACCGAGACTATGACGAGGGCCGCAGTTTTTCTCATGATCGAAGAAGTGGTCAACCTGACAGAGGAGTATGTAAATTTCCCCCATGTACTAATTGTTATTTCTTTTAAGTTTAAAATTCATGCAATTTAAAAAAATTATGTGACAGCCATGAAAGCTGTTGAATAAACACTTTCTGGTTGACGCTCTGTTGAATTGCTTGCTGGAGCTATTAGCTGGGAACTATTAGTCAAGAATTTGGGGGTCCTGGATAAAGTGGGTAAGCACTCTGGTTAGCTCTATCTAAATGAAAGTAATTCCAACTAGCCTGCTTTCTTATCCCCTAAATTGTCAGGGATTTGCAGAACTGCATAAAGGTAATCTGTTGCTTTGGTACTTAATAAGTGATGAGCAGGTGGTTACCATCTCTGAATGGATGTACCCACTTACAATTTCTTTTCATCCTGATGAAGTGCTTTGGGTGAGCTTGGGTTAAAGTTTTTGATAGTTGCATTTTTCTTATACTTGTTACTAAAGTCTATTTACTAATTCAGATTAGAAATCTCTCAAAACATTGTCATATAGTAAGCACTTTTCAGATGTTAGCTAGTATTGTTACTATTATCATTTAGTATTATTACTATTACTGTTATCATTTGTATCTCTTGGTCATGCTTAATAATGTAGAAGTTTAATGTTGTAGTAATCTGTCATTTAACTTTATTGAAACTGTTCCTTGATGTACTTCCTCTATCTTAGCTTGCATATGGACAATAATCCTGCGCTAGACTGTTTTCCTACCTTTTTCTCTTTTTTCCCTTCTCTGCCATTATAATATGGTAATTAATAGTACACATTCAACACTGATCATAATAAATTTTGAGCACACATTGGCTGTTGGAATTAGTTTCCATGCTTAACACATGAAGAAATGGAGGTAAGGTGATTTACCTAAGGTGGGTGTTATGGGAGTCCAGTTCTTTTACTACGTTGTAATGACCCTTAACATTTCCAAAGTGGTAATGAAACAATTAGTGTTTTCTTGTGTTTGAAGTTTGGGGTGTTATAGCGTCCTTATTTCTCATAGAATTGATTTTTACTTGATTTACTTTTGAAATGTCATGCTGTTTCTTTAGGTAGATGGATTGGGTATTAAAAAGTATATACCATGCATTATTTCTGTTGGATTTTGCCATCAGACCCATTCCCCACGTAGTCTTAGGGGAGAAGGTATTTGGTCTTAGCATAAACATTTATCTTTTTTATGAAGACCCTGTGGGAGTTTTATATTCATTGGACCAGTTTGTATTTGAAACCTCATGAACATGATTTTTTTTCCCAAAAACTTACAGCATAATAGTGCTTCAACAGTAGTTTTATTTTCTATTATTGTTATCAATTGTGTTTGTCTTGATACTACATAAGATTTTTTCTTTAAATTTCCTTCAAACAGTAAATACCCTTGTGATTTTTAGGACTCTCAGGACCCTAATTCTTTTTTTTTTTTTTTAATTTATTTATTTTTATTTTTATTTTTTTTAATTTTTTTATTGAAGGACCCTAATTCTTAATCTAATTCTTATCTAGAGTTCAATAATTTAAAGCAACCAAAGTACTTGGTCCAATATTATTATTGCTTTTGAATTTTTAATTTCCCTTTGTTTAATTTTGAGAAAGAAAATAAATACATTTTATTTATATAAGTAACAGGGTATGTGATACTAAAGAGGAAGATACAATTTTTACTTTACAATTTTACTTTATAATTTTTACTTTAGCTGAATCATTTTTTCTGCTTAAATAATTTGCATATTTTATGATTTTAAAGTAATTAGATGTAGATTGCTATGTGATTCTTTTATGCAGATATGTCTGTCTCAGAGGACAAAATATACTTCACTGGAATAATTTTAAATTTAGTGCTCTAAATTTACTAACTTCATATATCACTCAGTGACAGTTTCTTCTTATATTGTTTCCAGTAGTGGTTTTTAATGGGAGATAAGGTAAGAAAGGGAAACCTGAGCAAGAAGATGGGAAAATGGCAATTTTTTCATTGGGCTTGAATCTGAAAATTGATGACAAAACTTGAAAGAAAAGAAAAATGAAAGATTGAGAAATGTATGTTTGGTTAAATTTAGCCTTTATCCTCAAACAAAGCATAACTTTGTGATGTTAGTATATGTATCTTTGGCAATTAAGTAGTTTGCATCTACCAAAGAAATAATTAAGGCATTTTAATAATGATACATGATACCACAGGTACTCAAGTCTATTATTTTAGTGTTGAAATGAATAACTTGCTGTATCTTTTTACTTCTTTATGCCTTTGAATCTTAGGGAAGTTTGGAAAAGTATTTTTGCCCTCATGGTATACTAGTTTCCAGTAGTGTTGTTAGATATATTCTAACATATTATATATCATATTAATATATATTTAACTAGATAACCAAGGACCTAAGTAGCTTTTTTATGTTACAGGATGAATCTGGTTACAGATGGGCAAGAGATGATCATTCTGGAAGCCGACAGCCTGAATACAGGTAAAAAGGTCAAAGCAGTGACACAAATACTTTAAGAATTTAGTATACTAAATTCTGAGAATACTTTGATTCTTAACTCACTGAGGTGGCTGCTGTTGAAATCTAATCTCAAGGCATATAGATGAAGTATTTTATTAGGATTTAAAACTTTGAAAGCAATAAGCATTCTTTTTGTGATTATGTAGTGTTCTACGTCTGTTGGCATTTTTAATTGATAAAATATATATATTTAATGATATTGGAATGATTGATATATTCTTATAAGTTAATCATTAAGTAATCAATATGTGGTACAGATTGTGGGATTTACTTAATCATAAATTAGGTCAGTTTGCTTAAGAACGTTATTTTCAGAAGTACTCTTCTTGAGAATGCTCAAGTCCTTACAAAGTGTCTCCTATTGTAAGACATTCTCTGCGTTGGTTTGTTTTAATTGATAAAGTTCTGTTGGTAAAACACATTTTGGAGGTTCCTTGGTCATTGTTAACTCTGGTTACTTATAGATAGCAGCTGATAGAATAGTTTGGGGAGAGTGATGAACACATGTAGCTAGGCTGATTGTTCATTTTTGTTTGTTTTGTTTGTTTAATATCAGAGTGGTGGTATTAGAAGTTGTAAAAGGAGCCATTTAATGATCTCTTAGGGAGAGAATTGAATTCCAGTCTCATAGAAGTTGTCAAAGATTCAGTTGCCACACTCGATAGGATGCCCAAAATAGACAGCAAGATTCAGTGGATCAGAGCAAGGCAGTTTGTTCACAGTGCAGTAGTCAGCAGGAGCATCAACATTATAGTGCAGGTTCCCTGTCCCTAAATCCCGCAGGGCAGTGTGATAGGCAGGGATGGTGGCTATGTATACAATAGGAAGTACTTTGGCTAAGGAACCCTGGTGGAGAACTTAGTACCTTTTGTGGCAAGTAGGAAGCAAGCCCAACCTTTCATGGGGAGTGAGCAGCCATACAATAGCCACATTTTGGTCACCTTGACTTTTTGTCTCTGTAACCAGCTCTAGACAGTGTTTGTATTGGTGAATAGTTAAGTCTTACAGTTTGGCATACACCATAAGTGAATAAGCAGGGACATTCAGAACCCATGGCAGAGTCTCTCTCCCTAAAGACGCAGCAGTGGAAAGAATAGATGTGAAAAATGCTTTGATAAAATTCAGTACTAAGTATTTATAAAAACTGGTAAGCTGTCAGTATAAATTAGAAAATTTCATTTAAACATGTTATAGCAAAAAGCCATAGTAAATAATAGGAATAAATCTATCGAAATTGTATGAGACCTATATAAGGAAATTATACATCATTTCTAAAGGTCATAAGAGAAGATCTGAATAAAAAGAGCAGCACAGAATATTCTTGGCTAGGAAGAGTCAGTAACACAGATGTCATTTCTCTTCAAAGTCAATATGGTTCTAGTCAAAAATCCAAGATTTGTTTGGCATGGAAGTTGACAGACTGATTCTAAAATTAATACGAAAGAGTTAAGGGCCAAATGACAAAAAGTAATCTTGAAAAAGATGTGAAGACTCAAGATACCATATATCCAAAATTATAAGGTAGTAGCATTGTAAACATTTTTGTACTGACACAGTTCCGAGATAGAGCAGTGAAACAGAATCTAGTATCTGGATGTTGGGGCATAGTAGCAGTGGCATTTATTAGTTGTCTGTGGTGAGGATATGCCAGGTAATTTAGCTGGTCATTCTATTTTTAAATAACATTTTTGGATAACTAGTTTATTTTTCTCTATTAATATAAATAGTTTGAAATTTCCTTTAAGCATTGCTGTAACTGTCTGTGATTCTCATATGTAGTCATTTATACTGATTCTGACATTGTATACAGGATGTCCTAAAAAGTCACCCCTAAAGTCACCAGATACAGGGAAAATAGGAAATTATAGCTAAACGTATCTTTGTTTACAAAATATTTATTACAGAATTTTATAAAATGTTCTCTATGTGTTGGCCAACTCTGAAAAATTTTCATTAGTTGATCAGTTTTCAGAGCTATAGCACGGGCATTAAAGTAAGACATATTCTTCATTTTCAGGTTATGGGCTTGATCTACATGGCGTATTAATTCATTTGTTAAATATTTCTTATGTGTCCAGTATATATGTCAGATGATGTTTTAGCTTCGGGGAATAGGAAGCCTCTATTGCCACGTAGCCTAGATTTTTGTATAAATTACATGTAACAAATCACAAAACAAATAATTTTGGGGAACACAAATGCCAGATTGGAGCAGCTGCTGTTTGGCACATCTGTCTTTGCCATTTTGGTGTGTAAGCCTATCTTGGCCGCTTCATAAGAAGTCAAAAACCCAAATTTTTAAAATCTGAAATCTCTTGGCTTTTTAGTGTTTGTAATTGCTTAAAAGCAGAATTTGCAAACTCTGGTATAGGGTAAAAATATGGGACTCTGTAATGAAGAGCCTATAATATTGTATAACAGCAGCTTGTCTAGTGAGATTGATGATTAACCCTGGCTATACTCTAAATTATGTGGAAGGCTTTTTGCTTTTCTTTTTTGCTTTTTGTTTTGAGACAGAGTCTCACTTTGTTGCCCCAGGCTTAAGTTGCAGTGGTGGTGTA
Organism: Galagoides demidoff; assembly: GCA_963574575.1. NCBI lineage: Eukaryota > Metazoa > Chordata > Mammalia > Primates > Galagidae > Galagoides > Galagoides demidoff. The sequence goes on from CAUYQV010037175.1 coordinate 40,017, forward strand.
ACTGACAGCAACCTCAAACTCCTGGGCTCAAGTGATCTTGCCTAAGCATCATAAGTTACTGGGACTACAGGCATGTGCCACCACACCGGGCTAATTTTTCTATTTTTTAGTAGAGGCAGGGTCTTGCTCAGGCTGATCTGGAACTACTGACCAGTCTACCTGCTTCGGCCTCCAGGGTGCTAGTATTATAGGCATGAGCCACCTCGCCCACCTCACCAGGCTAGTTTTTCTATTTTTAGTAGAGGTAGGGTCTTGCTCAGGCTGGTCTGGAGCTCCTGACAAGTCCACCTGCTTTAGCTTCCCAGAGTGCTAGGATTACAGGCATGAGCACCTTCCCTGGACCAGGGTTTTTGTTTTTTTAATAGCTAATACATGGACTTCACACTTGGAGATGTGATTTAGTTGGTCTTGGGTAGAGCATGGGTACCAGTGTTTGTTTGTTTGTTTGTTTAGAGTGTCCCACATTTATTTGAATGTATGAGTAGATTTTTTTTCATGGGAAATTTTTTTTTTAAATTAAATCATAGCTGTGTACATTAATGCAATCATAGGGTACAATGTGCTGGTTTTACATACAATTTGAAATGCTTTCATCAAACCGGTCAACATAGCCTTCACAGTGTTTTCTTAGTTATTGTGTTAAGACGTTTATATCCTACACCTAGTAAATTTCATATGTACCCTTGTAAGATGCATGGTAGCTTCATAAGAAAGCTATAAATTGGTTTCATAGTTCTTGAGATACTTTGCTAAGAGGAATATGTTCCAGATTCATCCATGCCCAAGTGCCCATCAACCCATGAATGGATCAATAAATTGTGGTATATGTACACCAGGGAATATTACGCAGCCTTAAAGAAGGGTGCCAATATTTTTAAAAAATTCATCAGTTGATTCTGATATGAAGCTAGACTTGAAGCTGATGTGAAGCTAGCCACTGATTTAGTAAATAGTGTGGAGTGACAGAAGTCCAGAGAAATCACAAGATATGATGTTAATGAGTACTTTCTTGACCACTTATCTCATTTATAACTTTATATATGTTTCCATAGCAGCAATTACTCTCTTTGCTTATGTTTCTAAAACTCATGTTGATAAGAATCACTTAGATACTTGTCACAAATGAATATTTTTGTAAAAATAACAAACAACAAAATAATGAAGATTTGGGGGCTTTTATCTGCAGAGATTCTGATTCAGTAAATGGAGTCTTGAAATTTGTAATTTTAACAAGGCTTCTGGATGATTGTCACACAGAGGGTCTGCAGACTGAAATTTGAGAAACATTGACCTGTATTGTCTGCTGATGACTAAAAACCTGTATCTTTGGTTTTGGTTTCTCCTCTGAATTCTAGATCTCTATATTCAATTTGCTTTCACCTGGGAATCCCAGATTTTTCACTAAAATGAAGTACACCCTGTTTGCAAAGACAGTTGCCTGTTCTCCACACTTGTTTAGCACATCACCCACATTCCTAGCCTTCCTTGCAGTTAGATGTGGGCATGTGGCCAGTTTATCTCCAGTGGAACGTGAGTAGGAGTTTTACTTATATGTGCGCTCTTCCATGCACATTGACCCTCCTGTATTGCAGGGTAGGCCTCAGAATGGGACGACATCAAAAACGTGACCTTGAAAGCCACATGCTGAAGTCCTAGAGTAGTAATAACCCTGGGTCCGCGGATTTCCTTGAGCAGTCTCACCTTCCTGAAATGCCTTAACTAGACTCTTTGATGTTTATCAGATAAACTTCTTTTTTTTTTTGAGAGAGAGTCTCACTTTATCCTTACTTTATTGCCCTCAGGAGAGTGCTGTGGCATCACAGCTCACAGCAACCTTCAACTCTTGGATTTAGGCAATTCTCTTGACTCAGCCTCCCAAGTAGCTGGGACTACAGGCGCCCACCAGAATGCCTGGCTATTTTTTTTGTTGCAGTTTGGCCAGGGCCGGGTTCGAACCGGCCACCCTTGGTGTATGTGGCCAGTGCCCTATCCACTGAGCCACAGGCGCTGCCCTAGATGAACTTCTCATGTGTTTGAGTCATTACATATTTTGCTATTTTTCTTACAGCAATTTAGACATATTTTGTTTAGACTGTTTTAGGCATTAGAGATTGAATTGAATGACACAGATAAAATATCTACTCTTAACATAATTCTATTTGAGAAAGCTCTTAGTCTGTATCTGGAATACTTAGTCTGTATCCCCGAGGCAGGCAGATCGCTTGAGCTCATGAGTTGGAGATCAGCCTGAGCAAGAAGGAAACCTTGTCTCTACTAATAGAAAAACTGAGGCAAGAGGATGGCTTGAGCCCAAGAGTTGGAGGTTCCTGTGAGCTATGACACCATGGCACTCTACCCAGGGCAACAGCTTGAGACTCTGTCTCAAATTATAAGAGCTCTGGTTATTTTTTTTTTAATTTTTTTATTGAATGATAACTATGTACACATTAATACACTTCTGGGGTACAGTGTGGGGTTTTCACATGCAATCTGAAATACTTCCATCAAACTGATCAACACAGCCTTCATGTCATTTTCTCAGTT
>CAUYQV010037182.1:0-12294 GCA_963574575.1 Galagoides demidoff
ATTTTTATGGTTTCATGTCTTAAGTTTAAGTCTTTAATCCAGTGAGAGTCTAACTTAGTTAATGGTGACAGGTGTGGGTCCAGTTTCAGTCTTCTACAGGTTGCCAACCAGTTTGCCCAGCACCATTTGTTAAATAGGGAATCTTTTCGCCACTCAATGTTTTTAATCGGCTTGTCAAAGATCAGGTACCGGTAAGTAGTTGGATTCATCTGTTGGCTTCGGATTGCATGTGAAAACCCCACAGTGTACCCCAGAAGTGCATTAATGTACATAGTTACCATTCAATAAAAAATAAAAAAAAAACAACTTAGTTTAACTTTCAAGAAGACACAAAGTTTGAAACCTTGAGAGAGCTGCAAAAGGGAGTCAGTCTAGAGACTTCAGATTACCAAGAGGGGAGTAAAACCTTGAAGTTATACTATACACTCATTGTGTTACAGAAAACAGGTTTATGACTCCTGTTTCTAGGCCATCTGGAGGCCTACATAGTTTTACTATCAGTGAGTATCAACCCCTAGGCTGTGTCTCTGCAGAAATGTTTTCAACCCTTTCTTTGCGGGCTTAATAGGCACATGGTCAGAGTCACTGGAGATGGGTTTTTAAGCCCTGATCCCCAGGCCCTGTTCCATGCTGACCAGGGATACCAGGTCATCGACAGAGCTGCCTTCCATAGAAGTCTGTCCACCTGCTTCTGGAGCTTAAAGGGAGTACATAGTTTGTGGGGTTCTACCCCACAGGAGAAGGTCTATTGTTGCTTATTTCAGCCATTCTCCTCACCCAGGAGCTTTCTGCTGAGTAAAAGAAACAAAAGGGCATATAAGCATAACAAAAATGCACCAACTGAACTAGTCCAATTATAAAGGAAACTTATTTTAGCCAAACCAGGTATAGGGAAAATCTTGTCCCCTTTGTGCTAATCACCACTCAACTATGTGTTACGGGCTGACCCATAGGGTTATGATGCTTCCACCGGAAGTATTAAGCATCACCCGAAGCTAAGTTAGGTGGGGAAAGGGCTGCAAACTCAGACCCTTTCCAAAAAGAAGTATAACTTTAAGTAAAGAATAGGTGCCCAACTAAAACAGAAACAAACCCAGCAAATGAAATTCTCTTACCTTGCCGATACCAGAATAACCTTTTACCTTAAAGCCTGTTGTTCAAGGTCTTTGTTGCCATAACCTTCCAAGGTTTAGATGATGCATCCTAAGCTTGCCTGGGGCTCAATATACCGCCCAAAATAATGAAATCCTATATCAATCCTCCTACTCTGTGTAGAAACTCCCGCTCCCTCTTTAGGGAAAAGAGGTGCTGACCGCTCCTAACTGCTTCCTGCTGAGGATGGGCGGTTATATGGGAGAGGCAGCTAGAGTTCCCACAAAGAGATTGATATAGGATTTCTCCTCTATGAAATTGCCTAAGCTAAGGTCCTGTGAGTAGAAAAAAGGTTATTGAAAACAAACAACCAAAATAATTTTTAATGTGGTAAGGGCAGTTCTTCCTGTTGTCTAGCCCTTTTCTTGCTAGACAAAGTATGGTAATTCACAAAGTTCCGAATTCCAGGTATGGGCTCTTCAAATGATGAAGCCCAGCACAGATGTAAACTCTTAGCCCTGCTAGGGAAAAACTGTGATTGTAATGCAAATTCCCTCACAGGTCTTTTTAAGTTGAGAAAACAAACTGAGAAAATCTTAGCTGAGAGAATTTACTATTTCTTTAACTATGGAACTTTTCTTTGATATTTACTTGGATGAACAAAAGATAACGCTTTCCTTGTAATCTTTGCAAGCAAGGACTTTTCTCTCCCTATTCCAAGGGCTTTGCTACTCGAGGTCCCTAAGTCCACCCTTCACAGATCTCAAAAGACTGTTACTCAAGGACTAAGGGTTCCTTCCACACTTGGCAGTTCCTCTCGTGGAACTGTTACTCGTGGTCCCTTTGGGGGTACTACCCTTCACAAATCCTCTGTAGTGGAGTGTTTCCTGCTTAAAACTGCTTCTCCAGTGGAATCTTTGCTAATTGATTCCAGACTCCTTTTTCAAATGGAGTTCCCTAGCACAAAGGTGGTTTAACTCTTAGACTAATTATTCTCCATCATCATCCATGGGTCTGGTTTAACTTTCTCAGTTTTTACTTCTCATGAATACCCAAATGGAAAGTTACCCACGTCTTTGCTTATTTTATCAGACACTTCACTTATCCTGAGCGAGGTTTCTTAATTTTTAAATTGGCCAAAGGTCCCACTTTCCCAGAGCCGAGTTTCCCTTTGGACTTTCTCCCACTGTCTACCAAAGGCCTTACCTACATCCGGGTGTTGATTTCTCCTTTGGTCCATGTCCCTGGGGTCCTGTTGTGTCCTGCTATATCCTGTAGACTTACGCCAAAATTTCACGAGCGTTGGACCCTTATGGCCCTGGTCTCGGTTACCGCAGGAAGGAACCAGGCATGACATGGATTAGAAATACAAGCATGTGGGAGACGGGCTAGCCCTTACTTTCCGGGTAGCCCCGAGTAACCTCCACATCAGCCTTTTATTGAGACAGAATAATACAGGTGAGGGGAGTAATTAACAATGACTATGTGCTGAGGGCACAGGCTCTTTCTCCATAAGGAGCTTCTGTGGACAAATCACCGGAGTCCACCCCTCAGCTGTAAATCATCTTGCTCAGAGGTCGTCTGACTCTTGGTGTCCTCTACAGTGGTACACATATAAAATAGAACATTATTCAGCCCTAAAAAGAAGGGAAAATCTGACACATATGACAACATGGAAGAACCTCGAGGATATTATGCCAAGTGATCTAATCTGGTCATTAAATAGTGTATGATTCCACTTACCTGAAGTCTTACAATAGTCAAGTTCATGGAGATGGAAAGTACAATTGTGGTCGCCAGAGAATGGAGGGATAAGTGAATGGGAAACATTGTTTAGTATGAAGAGTTTCAGTTTTTAAGATGAAGAGTTCTGATGATGAAAGCTAGTAGTGGTTATACAATAATATGAAGGTACATAACACCACACAAATGTACACTGAAAAATGGTTAAGATGGTCAATTTTATGCTTATGTAAAAGAGAGGAACTTCGACCGGCAGAGATCTCACAGACCACCGAAGCTTGTACGAAAGGGGGGAAGGAGGCTGCAGAGTAGCACCAAGGAGGACAGAGAATAGAAGAGAAAAGAGGAGAGAAAAGAGAAGAGAGGGATAAGGAGAGAGTGGGGATGAGAAGAGAGGGAGAGGCGAAAAAGAGAAAGGAGCAGATGCGTACCCTTATATAGGGAAGTCTCAGAATGGTACAGGCTGGTGGGATAACCAATAAGGAGATATTGCTCCAGAGGAAAGAGCCATAGGGGCAGGCAGCAGGAAATTGGAGCAGGGTGATGAGGTAAGCAGGTCACTCCCTGGGCTAGGGGAGGAGTTGTAACGTTAAGGGCGGGAAGGGGCTTTTGGAGGAAGGGGCTTTCTGAGGCAATTATCTAACATTCCTCCCTTCTTGATATATAAAAAATAGGGGGTTGGCCTTGGGATAGTGGACATTGAGTTCTCTCTTCTGTACTTACTTCCTGCTGGGAGGGGCACGTAGTTTTAATTGGGCAACTAGAGGATGATTATGATTTTTGTTGGGAGGATGTGGTGGCTGTTAAGAAGTGGTGCTCAGGAAGGTTTTGTGGTCTGGAGTAGAGCGTAGCCCTTTCACAAAGAACAGTTGTTTTTTCTTGTAGGTTGGGAGTTATATCTAGGGTGTAGGTTTGAAGTACCAGTTGGAATAACGTTGAGAGTTGGGTTTGAATAAAATGAGTTATGTATGGAGCCAGAGCTATTAGTTTTAGGATAATAATTATAGGTGTAATTTAGAGTGGGTTTTGAGTGAACCAAGAGAAGTTGGATAATTTGAATTTATGGGTTTTGGGTTTTTTTTTTTGGAATTTGAGGCTTGTTTTTATGCATATGTTAGTTGTAATTTTTATTGTTGTTAGTAAGGGAAGTATGGTAATTTAAGCGGCCCATTTTATACGGGTTGTTAGAGAGAGAGAAAGGAGATATTGGAATAGGTTTCTTAGAGGCAGTAAGAGATAGGTTTGAAGGTTAAGAATGTAGTATGGTAGAGGGCCAGCCAGGTACCAGATGTAGTGTAAAACTCCAAAAATGGTGTCTCCATAACACCTCTCCCAGAAGTGCAGAGAGCCCAATCTGACCTGCAGCCAGCCATCCAGCATCTGAAGCTAATCCAAGACGCCCAACACTTTGCAGTAACTGTTGTAGGGAGAGAGAATCTGTGCAACCTGCCAGCAAAGATTCTCTTTCTTTTCTTTTTTTGATTTTAGCGTGGGAACCACACACAGCGACACCTGCTATCTAGAAAGTATATTGCAGCATAATTATATTTCCTTTAAACTGGAACCCCAGCGCATTTATAATGGGGTTTGTTTGTATATATTCAAAAGTACAGTATTTTTCGTAGTGGTACCCTCCTTTTATTTATTTTTTCTTTTTCTTCTTCTTTTAATTTTCTTTCTTCTTTGTTTGTTTGTTTTGCTATTTGTTTTCCCTATCATTTTATGACCACCATTTTTGTGGTTATCTTTTATTACTATTATCTTTTTTTTTTTTGTCTGTTTGTTGATTGGTTTGTCTTTTGTTTTGTTTTCTTTTTTGTCTGTTTGTTTACTTGTTTCCAAGTGTCTGGGCATCAGTGTGCTTATGTGTCTGGGAGCATTTTAGTCTGTTTATTTGTCCGCTTGGTTTCAATGTGTTTTGTACTTTGCTAAATCCTCAGGTTGGCTATATTCCCTAACTCTAATTTTCACATTCAATAAGAATACGGAGGAACAGGGGACGAGAGCTGACTGGAGCTAGCTTTCAACGTAAACTTCAGTCCAAGGGAAGAGACAACCGCCAGGAGAACCCAACAAAGCTGAAGGTGGGGAGCTGAGCAGAGAGAAGAGATAGATAAATGCACGTCCTCCCCACTGAGGCAAACCACAACTTCAAGAAAACAAATTTCAGGTTTAGAGTGAGCCCAAGTGGAACATCCTGGGGATGGGATATGCACCTTCCTTTCCAAGACCTGTTTCCAGCTTGTCCCTGCCCAGGACCACCGTGGCAGAGTGGGCTGTAGCACATTAATGGGAGGAAGAGCTGCATGGAAGTGAAGTTCCATGTCTGGTAGCTTGGCTGACTATAAGACAGGGTGTGTGTGCTGTGTACCTGGGTGACAAGAGACCTACCTCTGAGCAGACTAAGCAGGACTTGTGGTTTGAACAGTACATCCTGAGCACAGATCCCAGAGGTGACAGAGCATCTCTACCTACCTATCGCCATGGGTCACAGGCACTTCATGGGGTCATTTCTCTTCACAGGGATCTTTGTGTGCTGCCAACCCAGTGGAGACCCAGGGTCCTTTATTCCTGCCACAGCCTGACTTTTGGCTTGTCCGTCCTCTGGCATGAGGGTGCTTTTATCCTCACGGGTTTCCTCCTCTGCAGGTCATGATGAGGTGACCAAGAGTGCCTGATGCCACCTGCACCAACATATCCCTGGCCCTATGTGTCTGGCAGCATGCAAGGTGATCCTTCCTGGGATCTGGATCCTGAACCCATGTGTCCCATGGGGGTTTCCTGTTTTCCTTTTACTTGTCTTCCTCCATAGCCCATTTGTGGCAGTCCCCTGCCCCCAGTGCCTATTCCATAAAGGATTTCTGTGCTAATGTATGGTTCATTCATCCACTCACTGGACTGGGCAGGGTCTGAATGACTGAGACTGAGATCAACACTACACCCTTGAGAATGTGTTTGCACTTCTTGGTTTCCATAGAAAGCTAAGGTCAAGGAGAGGCTATTGGGGGAGATTCTTGTCTCTCTGACAACTCAGTATGGCATTCTTTCCTGGAGGCAGACGCATTTCACAAGGATATTACAGACTGCAGGGCAAGAGTAACTATAGAAACACCAGGCTTAGTAGGTGTCTGCTATCATTGTGAGTCTGACTGTGTGTATGTTCATGTGCAGGTGTGTTGGGAGCCCGAGCACGTGGACCCAGTTGGACATCAAGGGCTCTAATCCCTGGTGATTGTCAGAAAGGCTGAAAGATCCTCATGAAAGGGAGGCTGTGGAAAGGGAGTTTGAGTCATGAGTGTCCCCCCAACCCCAGTTTAGTGTCCCCAAAGGACACCTTGTTTGGTAAGGGGACTGTCATCTAGTTCTGTAAAGCACTAGTCATCAAGTCTTTCTGAACCTACGTGATTGTCATGTGTTCCCTTAATGATACAAATTTACTCATTTACACCTCCCCATCGTAAGAACCTCTTACTTGTACATTGGAGCAAGAAGTTCAAAGTCAACAGATGATGACACAAGATGGGCAGGACTAGAAGGCCTGATGTAACCCTGAACAGCCCAGGGGTGGTGACCTGCTTATCTCGGGTAGTTGACACATCTGTCCAGCACACAAATTCCTGTTGTCAAGCCACAAATGACAGTTAGGTAAATCAGATTAAGATCCTCCTTCTATAAATAGCAAATAGAAACCCCTTATAGCAAGGATATGGTTCTGCCATATGTGGCTGTGTATTTGGAAGCCAATGTTAGGGATGTGGCTTATTCTTTGTTGATTGTGTTTCTACAGATTTTCCTTACAGGATTTGCTGTATGGGCCATGTTCTTGTGGGCTGATGCCAGGTTCTGTGACTGGGACTTCCAGCCCCACTGTGCCTTAACCCCCTTGTGTGGGTCTGCTGGCTGGAGTCTTCTCAGGTTATAGGTGGTCAGGAGGGAGGAGGACTGGTTGTGCCATCCCGTCTTAGGCTTTCCACTCAGAGTCACCCTAATAAATTTCCTTTGTACAAAAGGAATGTATCTTTGTCATAGGGAGAAAAGGTCCATAATGTACATTTTCTCCAAATTCCTAGCACTCCTTTCACATGTCCCTGCAGAAAGACCAGCACCAGCAGGATTGTCCCCGGTGTGGCTGTGCTAAGAGGTCTGCTCCAATGGACACAGCCTTTGGATCCTGGCCCTGGAGCAGGAGCTACTTACCTCCCAGTATCACTGCCAGGGGCTCAGGTTACATGGGTCTCCTCCCTGACTTCCTCTAAGAACCTCATTCTAGAACAGAAAGGGCAGGCCCCTTTGAAATAGTGTCCAGGCCCACGCTCTGAGGGTCACCTCCCATCTCAAGGTTTTCAGGCCCCCATCCCTGTGAGGGCATGTCTAAGCCTTGGAAGACCTCTGCTGCATACAACCGCACTCTCTTCATTATCTCACACTTCCCTTTTATCCTTTGGTAAACTCCACATCATAGTATCATGTTGTCCTTTAGGGAAAGTGAAAAGGTAAAGGACACTGTCTAATCATTACATTTCTTTCTTTCTTTTTTTGTCTTTCCCTTCAAGGTGTCCCTGTTACTTTGCTTTCTAGGAGTTTTACTCTGAAGGACCTAGGCCTCTGTGTGAATGTCTGTGTGTGGTTCAGTCAGGGGATTGGCACATTGGAATCTGTGGCTGGAGAGTTTCCCTTATTTTGGAAAATTCTCCACTGTTGCTCCCCGCCCCCCTCTTTCTTGGACTCAGAATGAATCAAAAAATACCATCTGCTTAATGGGGACTTTATCTAACAAATGCAATCAACGTAACCAACCTGGTTCTTTGTACCCTCACAAATCCCCAACAATAAAAACAAACACCATCTCCCATCGCAAACCTATTTCCATCCTCCTTCCTCTTCTTTTGTTGTACAACCAGGGCATGAGATTTCTGTTGATGTTTCCAGACTTTTTCTTCCATTGCAGTGTCTTCCTTGCTTGTGACAAGACAGTGTTGTTGTCCATGTGAATGTGCAATAAACTATGCACATAAACTATGGAATTTATTCTTAATTGGTAGCTAACCAGATGTTGTGACTGAATGTTTTTCTGTATCAGTACATTTAAGGAATGGGGCAAACGATGGGGTGAGCAGAATATTTAATAATTTTCATTTAAAACACCTAACTTTTTATGTTCAGAAGATGCTAGTGGAATTATACAGAATATGCCAGCACACTGAGGCCAACTTGAGTATAGGGTCTTTTATATGCCAGCAGTCAAGTGTGGCTAGCACCAAAAAGCTCTTGACCCCCAGAAGCAGAGAGGATTAGGGTTTTTATATCACATTTTCAGTTGGGAGAGGGTTTTGAGGAGCAAAGTGGAATGTTATAAAAGCAGAATTTGCATGACTAAATCCATAGGGTGGGGGGTTTTTCACAATGGGGGTTGCATGTTGTACAAAGACAGGACTGTGGTTTTACAAGGTTTTGCAGTTTCAAGGTAATCTTTCTGTTTCTGTAGTTTGTGTTTCTCAGTTAGCTTAGTTAAGCAAGGGGAAGGGAAGCATCTTGAAACTGTCAGAAGTCAGTTTTATTTTTTTTAACAAAATGGGGTCACTCTGGTCTCACACCCTTCTGACTATCTCTCCTAAGGAGCTATGGCTCTTATAATAAAAAAAAAAAATCTGCAGGGCAGGGCCTTTAGCTCAGTGGGTAGGATGCTGGCCACTACACAGGGGCTGGCTGGTTCAAACCAGGCCCAGGCCTGCTAAAACAACAATGACACATGAAACAACAACAACAAAATAGCCAGGCTTTATGGAGGGAGCCTATAATTCCATCTACATTCAAGGCTCAGGCAAGAGAAGACCTTAAGCTCTAGAGACTGAGGTTTCTTTGAGCTGTGTGATACCATGGCACTCCACCCAGGGTGACAGCTTGATACTCTGTTTCAAAAAAAAAGAAAATCTGAAATGGACAGTGTAATTATCATTGAAAGTAATTTGAGAAGACGTGACCAAATGTGAATACCAAAGAATAGCCAAATAGGCCATGTACTTTTTGCAGGCTTTTAAATATCTTATAGCAGTGTGTGTGTGTAACATAAAGATTCTGGGGCATGTGGAATCCCGAGTTTGCAGTAAGCATTCCTGGGTAATTGGATAACTGATGCTTAATATAGTTCCTATGGTGCAAATTTAAGTATCATTATAGAATTTCCACATATGTGTTTAAAATTACAAACAAAATGGAACATAAAACAACTTTCACACTGTAGGCAGAAACATGGGCAGGAATGTGTAGAGTCAGGGAGTGTGAGTTATATGCATCCATGGCAGATATTTTGGGTTATAACTTCATCCTGCCCCATGCATGTGTGTGTGTGACACAGAGAGACAAACAGAGAGAGAGAGAATATTTGCACCAGCTTTGGGGGGAATGTGCCTACATCTGTACTTGGGGTGTGGGAGGTATGTTGGGGCTTAGAGACATCCATTCATGCCTGGTTTGTGAGACAGGCTGGAAGGTCCAACTGAGGGGAGGCAAGCAGCTAATTTACCTGCGATCTCCCTGTTGTTCTGTGTCCTCAGGTGATACCTGTGCTTGAGAGACGGGTGCTGTGAGTTCTGTAAGGCAGAGAGTGCCAAAGCTGTGTGAGCATACAGCCCTAAGCCCAGACTTTGTTTGGGGTGTCCACCAAAGTATGTGCATTTCATTATCATTGTGCATTCATCTTACACCTACAAGTGTGTCTGAACGAGACACGCACACATGCACTTATTAGGAAATGATCTTTCACACTATGAAAATTATAATTTGAAGTCTATGAAGCCTGAGCTAAACTATGTAAATGAGATATAGTATATATTGCACAAGATTAGAGAAATCTAGAGAACATGAAGAGTATTTGGGGTAAGAAGGCGGGAAGGGAAGAATTGCAGGAATAATCTCATCTTCTGCAGCAAACTTTTCTATGAAATGGGACATCTCATTAAATAAAGTGTAGACACCTGGGAAACCTTGTTGTGAAGAGACTCACAAAAATTCTGTAGGAGAATGGGCAATCACAAGGCACTGTGTCCAAGTCCCTTATGGCAGAAACTCTACTTGAACATGCCATATACACATATGTGAGCACATGAATGCCTGGGTAATGTGTTTGAAGGATATGCGTCATGCTCTAAAGAGTGAGCATCTGTAACACGCTATCCTTTTCATGAATCTGTCTGTGCATTTCATATTCTTTGCAAGACATTGAACGTTACTGTGAATTGGAAAGATCCATCAGCATTACAAACTTCATTTTTCTTCCACAAATGCACAGACCACTCATACTGTGTCCAAAGCTGGTGCTATTACAAAAGGAATAATCCCCTCTGTTCTGAAATAGCACAAGACAGGCATCCACAAAGTAGCATAATGTGGCAGTATTCTGAAATGCAAAAGAGGGAAGAAAAGCAACAGGGCATGAATTTGTGGATGAGATTAAGATGTCAGTTGTGGGGAGGGAAAGAGGAAGGGAGGTGGGTGAATGGGTGGAGGGAGGGTGACTGAAGGGATCACCTCTATGGTTTATCTCACAAGGGTACAAGTGAATCTTTCTAAAAGTAGAATGTAAGTGTCTTAACACAATAACTATGAAAATGACATGAAGGCTAACTTAACCAGTTTGATGAAAATATTTCAAATTGTATGTCAAAACACCACACTGTACCCATGATTGCATTAATATACAAAGCTATGATTTAATAAAAAGAAAAGAAAAGAAAAGATGTCAGTTGTGTTCCAAATAGGCAGGGATAAGACAGCTGGGGAGGGACCATAACAAATATATCCTGACTTAATTGGCTTAAGTTTTTATGTGTTTTAGATTTTCCAGATTGACTTTGGTGGTGCCCGGGTCCTGGTTATCTACGTTCAGCACTGTTGAGTCCCCAGGAAAACAGTGAGCCTGAGAGACAGCAAGCGAGAAGGGTGTGCACACAGGCAGGTGCTGCGTGAGAACACAGCGACATGCCTGTTGTTGGGTAACACTTGCCCATTGACTGAACATCCATTTACAGCCATTTCTTGTGTGAATGTAGGGTGTGGGTTTCTTTGCACCTCACTCTGCAGAGACTTGCTTTCATGCTAAGAGTTGCAGACATGGTGTTTGGGAGGCCAAGTTTTAAGCCACAACACAGAGTGTCAGGTTGTAGCCAGTGACCAGTGCTGCAGCAATCCTCATGGACCATTATAGCCAGCCATCATCAGCATGAGACCCATGGCCTCTGAATTCTCAGCTTATGCCCTTGCACATGCCACCATGAGGACAGCTATTGTCTATACCCAGGAGATGGCCTCAGGCTTCCTGCAGTACACAAGGCAGCACTAGCACCCTAGAAAAAAGAAACTGGAATGTTTTCCCATAGGCTTAAACCAAAAGTCATAGAACATCCCATTAGAAAAATGGGGTCCCTGACAGTAGACACCCCTCCCTCATGCAGATGTGTTTTCTGTGTTCTCTCATTACAACTAGGATTAGACTGGCTTGGAGTGTTCCAATACACCCATGGCCCCTCTGTATTTTTCCCCCAACCCTTGCCATTTACCAGCCCCCATCAAACACATCTGTTGTGTTTCCTCGACCCATCCATCTCTTTTCAGTCTCATTGGGATTACCCTGTGCCTCTGCTCTCTGCAAAGGGATTTTTTTTTTTCCAAATCATGTTCTCCTTTTCTTTCTGCACTCCAGTATACTCCAGTATTGTGTGAAAAGCTCAAGCTGAAGCATGTCTGGGAGATCACAGTGGAGAAAGACGGCCACGTGGACTGCAAACCCCTGAGGGTGAAGGCACAGAAGGCCTCAGGCAAGAGCTGTGGTAGCAGTGGGCAGAGCAGCCTTACACCTCAAGCTCTCTTAGCGACCTCCTCACCCATGATGAATGAACTCTGAGTATGTCCTCTGCAATTGGAAAGGTCGCTTATGGCCAGCAAGGGTTTTGTCCACATCTGGAGCATTGCTGAAAAATAAAAAGAAGGGGGCATTTCTCTAGCAGTTCAAATCCCCTCGGGAGATGAAAAAGTTAAAGTGAGGGGCACAGACATGCAGCCCCTAACTAAGTCTGAAATTGAAGCCATTGCCTCCTCAGCAGTGGTTCAGTGGAAGGTCAGAGCAGCACCCGAATAGGAAAGTGCAACAGAGGAGCTCTGAAAGTGGCCCTGGAGATACTGAATCAGAGAAAACCAGATACGTGGGAGACCAATGTGCCATCCCAGAAGGTGTGGGCAAAGTAAGCCAGGCCACTCCATCAAAGAAAGCATCAGAAATGCAAAGGGAAGTCACGGAGGTGTCCTGGCAAACGTGAAGACCCAGGGTCACTGTTGGTGCATTCAGAGAGCAAGAATGGTGTGCATGGTGGTGCATCATAGGTGCACACAGCAGTTGCTCCTACCATAGGGGAGGACACAGACAAAGGCATCACACAGATCCAGTGCATGCCAAGATGTCCTGAC
>CAUYQV010037185.1:0-22837 GCA_963574575.1 Galagoides demidoff
CTCTCTCTCTCTCTCCCCCTCCCTCCCTCCCTCTCTCTAAAAAAAAACACACACACACATACGTATGAGCTTTTAGTTGTTTTGGCAGAAATAACTTTAAATAGCTGGGTACTTCAAGAGACTGGACAGCCTGCTGTAATGTTAGAGGACCATAAAGGCCTTTGGAGGTCAGTGGTCTCAACTTCCTTATTTCAGAGGAAACTGAACCCAAGCACTATGAGTGTCAAAATCCTGTCATACTCTTAGTGACAGAGCCATCAGCAAACTGCAGGCTTTTGTGATTTCTGGACCCTCTACTATCACCATAATTGAATGTTCTATCTCTAAAAAGCAACGGCCATCTCAAAATTGTGTTTTCCCCACACCCATGCTCCCTTTAGAACTTTAGGAAAATAGGACGTATTTAATATTTGTGGAAGGTATGAATGACAATGTGATGGAACATTTATATTGAGAGATTTTGCCTCTATAAAAGAGGCGCTACTTTTAATAAATACCCTTAGTTAAATTTTGTGGGAAAATGTGAAATTATTTCAATAGCTACATCACAAATGCCCTTCCACCTGGAGAAAATATAAAGAGTACCTCCATGTTCAATCACATTTCAAAAAATCTTGACCTATGCAACATTTACAAAATTTTTAAAAGGAATAAAGCATTATATACTTTCTTTTTCATTTTTTTAAATTTCAGATTAATAAGAGGCTTGCGCCACAGGCACCGACCCAGGGTACCTTATTTTCATTAATGGGGAAAGGAATGGAAAGGAAAAAGCCCAATAGGAAACAAGGCGGAAAAAAGTAAGATTATAATTAGTTATGTATTTACATAAAATTATATATTTATAAAGAAACTAAAAATATTTAAATCGAAATTTTAAATACCTTTCAGAGAAAATTATAGTATCATTTTGTCATACCTTCTGTCTGCAAGTAACTGACGATAAACTCTTTACAGTATTAAATCAAATCACTGATGATTTATTTTTCAAAGTTACCCTTTATTGGGAGCCAGTTTTTCTATTTTTAGTGGAGATGGGGTCTCCCTTTTGCTCAGGCTGTTCTTGAACTTGTCAGCTCAAGCAGTCCACCTACCTTGACCTCCTGCTAGTTTGTTTTTCACGGAGTTCAATTTGAGGCTCAACAAATTCCCTTAAATTGTTCCTTACTCTTCATGGCTGAACCAATGCCCAATTTATATATGCAAACTCTAAGAGAGATTCCTTTTTGTTTGTTCACTACTATGTCCCCAGTGCCTTCCACCATTGCTATTACATAGTATCAATATATACTCTACAAGCAGTTGATAAATTTGTAGAATTAATGACATAAATTATATGTGATTATTTTTATATATCATTAAAGACTTCTTAGGATAATGAAGGTATATTACGTTTAGTTCAAATTTTCACTATCCTATTTTTATACTCCTAAACCAAAAATAACCAGTAAAAAAACAAAAAAAAAATAGTAGCCCAAGAAAACATGTAAAAATTTCAAGACTCTTACTAGGGCAAAGTTAACATCTTAAAAGTCTGACAGCATAGATTTTTATATTTAAGAATAGATCCATCTGGTATAATTTAGTGTGGTGTAGTGTTAACAATAAAAATATAGGCTGGGCAGTCAGACTGTTAGGGTTCTAATTCTTTTTGAGACGGACTTTCTTTTTTTTTTAAGACAGTGCCTCAAGCTATTCGCCTGGGTAGAGTGCTTTGGCATCACAGCTCACAGCAACCTCCAACTCCTGGGCTCAAGCAAGTCTCCTGCCTCAGCCTCCCAAGTAGCTGGGACTACAGGTACCTGCCACAATACCCAGCTATTTTTTGGTTGCAGCTGTCATTGTTGTTTGGCAGGCCTGGGGTGGATTCAAACCTGCCAGCTCAGGTGTACGTGGCTGGTACCTTAGCCGCTTGAGCTACAGGCACTGAGCCAGGGTTCTAATTCTTATCCCTTCACTTAATAAGTGGGAAGTAGCACAGCCTCTCTGTGCCTCCTCTGTAAAATGCTGAGGCTTAAATAAGGTATGGCACACAGAACAAGTTCCCAGCACAGACTGTAGCACTTGGCAAAAGCTTAATAAAGTGCTTTCTTATATTATCAATAATGAATTAAAAATAAGAACAATATATATTCCTTATCATCTGTTTGCCCAATGACAATGTTTTTTGTTCTAAGTAGGAACTCTGTATAGAGTACTTTACTCAATGTATCTGCCGCTGGCAGAGCTGAAGACTAGGGTCAGGAATGAGCCCAACGTGAAATGAGCAGAAGTCAGAAAACACACAATTGGAGGTAAAGTTAAAAAAATAACAGGAGAATCCAGGAAGCAGGATAGCCAGAGGTTATAGAAGAGCAGAAAAGGAAAATCAGGAGAGCAGATGTGAGTTCCAGTAACTAACGAAACTTGATCTTAAGGAAAATCCAGTATAAGTCAGAAAGTCCCTTGCTTTTATCCTCCCAACCAGCAAAACAGCCTAAATCTGTCAGTGAAACAGAATGTGGGTATCCCTGAATTGGCTGAGAAGTAGAGGAATGAAATTAAATAAATTGAAAACTCTTTTAGTATAAGTAACAACTAATTCATCCCTTGCTTACCTATGTTATGTTTATGCTGTATGTTTTGAATTATCCTAAGAAAGTTGCAACTGCACCCTCCATTTTTCTTAGATAACAAGCCTAACTTCCATTAACTGTAGTGAATTCTTCTGAGCCTAATTAATATGCTAAAAGCTCCCCAGTTCACACTGCCTATGTGTTGACCTACGAAATTGTCATTTTTTTTTTTAATTAGAAGGTAGCTTAGAAAGCAATCTCCTCAGCCCTGCCCAGTAGATTGGGCCAGAGTAAATAATATGTTAAATCAACCAGCAGTGGAACAAAACAAGAATGATGCTTTGTTTATGAAATTAAGAAATCTACTCAACAAAAAAGGAACATGATCAAAACTCCCCAGGTTTAGCAAGAAAGGACAAAGGTAAGACTGATATAAACCTGTACTGCAGGATTAAAACAAGGCAGCTGATTGGCAGTGGCCTATATAAGAAAGCAAGAAAAGAAAGTGTAACTAGGGAGAATGTTCTCTCATTTCCTGGGTAACAGGAGTCAAAGACTTTAAGAAAAAGAGCTGAGAAAGGTACTTCCACAGGAAAAGCAAGAAACATGCCACCACATAAGACTCTCTGCAGGAAGGTAATAGAGCACATGTTCAACAAGTACAACTGGGAATGACTCAACCAGAAGTGAAAAAGATGAACTAACCCAGAAGCCCTGACAAATTCTTTTTGGAAATGTATTTTCTTGGCAGGTAAACATAGTCACTTAACCATCATTCTTTGTCTTGGATAACTGAATACTATTTGAAAAGATGCATTTAATTATGGACAAAATTATAACCTTGACTCAAACTGCACAAAAGTAAGTACACGTGACCAGAATGTTCATTACCCTATAACACTCTTAAATAAAATAATTTTTTTAAAGTAAAGATGCATTTAGTACCTTCGATGTAAAATAGGCAGATACTATATGTAAGGAAGGACTCAGTAGATGAACCACAAAATGGTGATCCCTGCTAACAATTAGAGTCTGAAGCACCTCTTCATCAACATTAGGCTTGCTGGCTCCTTTTATAAGTCATCATTGTTATTCCAGACACTAGCTGCCCTAATAATCCTATCAAATTCACTTGAACTCAATTCAGTAGAAGAAAATTAAAAAGATTCATCCAATTTGATACTTGAAATACCTGCAAATAGGCAAAATGTGTTTTATTGCCATTTGAAAGCAGGGCTTTGTCAAAATGCTGGGTTCAGTTTGGGCCTTGAGACAACATTCCCTGGAGTTAATTGCTACACGAAATAGAGTCATTTTGTAACAAAAGCATAATGAGATAATCACAATTTCTAAAAATCAACAATTTAACTCGGGTAATTTGGATGGATGGACAGTATATCTGCAGATGGCTTAAACAGTAACACATCATTAAAGGCATATACTTTTTTTAAAAGAAAAAGATAAAAACTATTCCGTTGATTTCCTATTGAAAAGCAAAACATGGCTTTGGCAGGGCTGTCTTGTGAAGAGTTGTTTATCATTTGGAAAAGGGTTTCCTATCAGGCATATACTGGATACGCTGCAATGTCACAAAACAGTATCAACTGTGTAGCTAAAAATGACATCAATTCTCACTCCACAAAGACAGACATTGTTAGAGGTACTATTAATGAGGCAGACACTTTTTCTTTCCTTCACTTTTCCTTTTAGAGTAAGATAAAGGCATTCCAGTGATATTATCTTTCTAGAGATTAAAAAAGGTATAACTTCTTGAAATACAAGGCTTTAAATTAAAAAGTTAATAAAAAATTGACAGCAATGGGTGCAATTACATAATTTTCACCTAAGAATACATGGGCAATTTAATTATTCTACTATAAAAATATCAAAAAAACCCATTGTACCCTACAAATGAACACAAGTATGATTTTTCAATTGTGATAATATTAATAAAAATGTATAGAGGTAAAAAGGAATATAGAAATATATAGAAATAGACGCTGTCACATACATGTATATATAGTTGTATGTATACACATTACTCTCACAAAGTATTTACACTAAATGAACCATGTGACTCTGACATGCTGAGTTTGCTGTGCCTTTGAATCATCCGAAAGGAGGTAGCTTAATATATGTGGGTATATTTTATAATATACCTTAAAATATATAACCATTTTGTAGTGGTAATTCTTAAATGTGCCATATGTCCTTGCTTCATCTCACGTCTCTTTCTCTTATTAACTACAAGTATTATAGTCTTCTCAATTTTAAGGAACCATGTCTGGACTGGGTAGAGAACCTGCACCCTCAAGGCCACATGTGCCCCTACAGATCACCAAATGCAGACCCTTGACTGAATACAAACTTCACAGGAAAAAAAAATTCTTTTATTAAAAGGATTTATTCTTTTAATTTGGAGTCAATTGAAAGGTTGCACTTAAGGATCCAGGTAGCCACAGGTTCCCTACCTCTATTTGTGTCTTTGGGATGTGAATGAGTTTACTTTTTTTGCTGTTAAACCAAGTATTTGAAAACTACAGTGCTAACTGTTGTGGTCAACAAATATTTTCAATCTTGACATTCTAGCTTCATGATAGGATTGCATTTTAGTGGAGTCCTATGATTAGTTTTGTCTAGTGAGTTCTAAGAGGAAGTGACATGTGTTACTCCCACGTGGGATCCTGGAATAGCTGATGTGAAAACTCTGGACCTTTATTTCCCTCTGACACAAAGACCAGCAATATTCCATATACTAGTTGATCCTTTAGCATAGATCTCATAAGACAACATTATATAGAGTTTCCAGTTGACTCACTACAGATATGTACCAAGAATAAAAAGTAACCTTTATTATTTTAATGCAGTGATATTTGGAGTTGTTTGTCAGGACCATAACCTAGCTCATTCTCCATTATGCAAATACTAATGAAAGCCAATCATGTAAAGTTAATGAGATTGCCTAGAAAAATAATAGAATGTGCTCTCTAGGAGAATATGCCTTGAACAGAATCAGAGAATGAAAGTATAGAGAAGAGAAAACCTAGGAAAATTTTCTGTGTAGAAGCAATTTGAAGAAAGTGCCTCAATAAGGAGAGAATAGTTAAGTATCTATCACTACTAAAAGATCAAGTATGAAAGAGGAATGAAAAATTTCCAGTGGATTTGGCAACAAAGTGGTCATGATGATCTCAGAAAGAAGTTTGCATTGAATGCAAGAGACAAAGGCCAAAATAATATGTGTTGAGGACTGAGCAGGAGTTTCAGAAAATGAAAAGAAAGAATAGAAACAATTTCTTTGGAAAGCCAGGCTGGAAGAGAGATTGAGCACAATGAGAGACAAATCAAAAGCAAGGATCTTGAAAAGAGTTCTTTCCAGACTTGTGTCCAGATGTTTCATTTTAATGGCATTAAGTATCTTACAAAGTACAGTAACTTGCAACTCTAGCTGTATAGGTGAAATACAAATCCCTTTTAATGTAAAATCTACAGCACTTTTTATTTATAATTCTCTCAAAATCGTGCTCTGTATTTGATTATTATTTATAAAGAACAAGTTTACAGCTAAACTTAACTGCAAGGAATGCTTAATGATTGGAAATTTACTTAGATTTTACTATGCTTGCACTTCACGCTCAAATTTGATTTTATTAGGTAGAAATACATTGTCTCAACATAGTTTATTTATGGAAAAGACTAAACTGGATCCACACAGAAAAAAAATATTACTCTACAAAAGTATGTTTGAGTTTCATTTTGACTTATATATTCCCAGTGCCTAACACAATGCCCAGAACACTGTGGGTGACACATTGCATACTCTTCCCCTATTTTCTGCAGACATCCTTTTAGCTAAAAAGGGTAATAAGTATTAAGCTAACCAGCAGCCTGTAAGTTGCTGATGTAATAATTAATCCTTACAATTTCAGGTAATTTATCATTCAAATAATATTTTTGCAGCTATACAAAATAGAAGCCACTATCCAAGTGAAAGGTTCAGATTGTGCATGTACCTTTTAATTCCTGGTGTGCCTGTCAGCATGTACACATTTGAATTTAGAGACAGTGAGAAAAATACTTAGAATCTAATAATAATTATTAATATTTTATTAAACACCTCAAATGTGCCACATCAGCACTGGGTGAATTATATATCATAGCTATGATCCTTTCAACAAACTTAAATGGTAGGTGTTATAATTTCTTTTTTACACAGGAATAGAGAATAGCAGTCCATATAGGTACTGAAGTTAGGACACTAACCTAGCACCTTATGTCACCAAAGTGTTGCCAATAAAACTGTAGATATTTTTCATAACAAACACAAACATTCTTTCTCCTAGATGGTCATTAGATTGTCCATAGAATAGTAATAGTTAAAAAAAAAAGAATAGTCATAGTTTTATTCAGCTTTGTGAAATTGAGGCACATTTTAGAAGTGAGTATTCCTAGAGCTAGAAGCTAGAAATTACTTTTAGAGTCTGATAAAGATTGTTATTAAGGCCCTCAAGTAAAGCTTGATTATGTAGCATTGGCAAAATAAACTCTATAAATACAAAAAAAAAATTCTGCAAATATTTTCCCTACTTATTTCAAAGGACATTTTGAGTTCTCACATAGTTGATAAAACAACAATAGTAAAAATAATTTTAAACAATTTTTACAGTGAGATAAATGAATAGGGAAAACAAATCTTTTCTCCTCATGTTAATACCTATTCTTTTCCTTAATATTAAATGCTTTCAACTTTACCATTCGCTGAGTAGACTTAAGAGTGAAACGACTGGTCTCTTGCTTATATATAGGACATACTCATAATTAAAAGCTTCTATTTTCTCCCCTATCCTGACATGTACAGTGATATTTTAATATAAAAATGGATCATGGCTAGAAGGTGGTTCACGTCCTAGCTTTGTCAACAACTGTCTGTCTCTCACCATGAGCAGGAGTAACAAGACATCATAGATGCTGTTTTTCTAAAGTCAGGTAGCTAATGGAGACACTTCCTCTGAAACTCCAAAATTTGAAATGTCCTCAGAATAGCTACACAATGTTACTGTCACATTATAATCTTCATTATAATTCATTCTATAGAGTTCATATTTAACTAATAGTCAAAATTCTAACTGCCAACCATTATAAGCAACTTAATAAAGCAGAAACAGCACTTTTAAAATCAGAAAATGTGATAATATACAATATGATTGTTTTTAACAAGCCATAGAGCCAATCTAAACCCTGATTCCCTATTTTCAAATAATAATACCTACCTTATACAGCTGTGATAAGAAGAAAATTAAAAAGCATCTTGACAGCAGTAATGCCAAAATTGAATAAATATGTGATGTGTTAAAACATAATGGATATTATAAAAACAAGGAGAAGTGAGCAACGATTAGCTGTTTATCTTGTTTTACTAAAGTAGTTATTTGTTTGCAAAATAATGCATTAACTTTTTTTCAGTGCTGAAACTCATGTCATTCTACAAAATATAAAGTACAAGTATAATAAAATCTCAGTCTTTCAAGAAAATAAAGGGAGCTAGAAGCACAAATTCAGAAAGAGATTAAATTTCCTTTTGACAAGATCTAAATTTATAATTCAGCAGATTTGTTTACCTAATTCAGTTTTAATACTGTTCTTGTTATCATTTCCCTAAATACATATTGAATGAGGATGATCTCGGGAGATTTGGATAATGTTCCTAGACAGAAACGTAAAAATGTATACAGTATCTGTACCTAATAGAGAAATAATCATACTGGAAAGCAAGGACATAGAAGTTGCTTTCAATGAAGGACATATTTGACCTTAGCAGCTTTCAAAAATAAAGACATGTTTAAACACACAACTCTAAAATCTAAAAAAAGTGTTAACAGTAATTACCTGAAAAACCTACAGATAAAATTATTTTCTTACAGGCTCTAAAAATCCTTTCAAAGAAAAGTATTTCATTATTTGAGAATGTGGGATTCCAGCCTATGCATATCTGCTTTAAGCTTCTCACTTTCCCAAATTAAAAAAAAATAAATGAAAAATGTAAATCAAAATAAGCAGTGCAAATATTATTAAGTACTTCAGCTTTGTCCACAATATCTCTCACTGTCCTTTGTAAAGCCATTGAAATGATACAAGGAGGTAAAAAAGTAAAGAATATCCTGAGTTAAAAGCATACTTGAATATTAAAAATTAATAACTCCATTTTCATCAGGCAATTAAAGTGATATAATTATATTTTTAAATGACAAATGAAGCAATATTTCCGATTTCCCTAAGGCTACTAAGATGTATATTAAAAGCTGAAAGTAATTCTGATGAACTTGTACTATCATAAACAGTATTAAATTTGATGTTGTCTGGATTGTTAAGAACAGGTGTGTGTTGTCTGAGACAAGGGTTCTGTAGCAAGCCAAATGTCCAGAGGCATTTTCTTTTCTAGGTGTCCATATTATATTTTTAATATGGCAGTCACAAAAGATGACTAATATTTTTTTTCAGGCTTGCTTATATACACAGATTTTATGTTTCTTGCTTTTTGTGTATCTCAAAACTCTCAAACTTTTACATGTGTCAACAGCCCAATGACACATGTAAAAATCGCTAGAGAAAACTGTTAAGAAATAGGAGAAAAATATTGGCTTTTTCAGGGTCTAGAAGAAAGCAAGCTATGGTAACTGGGTGATCATCACATTATAGTGGATTCCTTAATTATTATTTTTAATTAAAACAAGAAATATTTATTTTTTTAAATATCTTCAATACTCTTCTGGGATAAAAACTTCAATCTATGAAAACATATTTTGCTTAATTTAATATGTTATAGATTATTGAGGTTGAATGTTCCAGGCAGAGTTATAAATAGATAGAAACAACAGTAAACAAGATGTACATGGCACTTGATCCCAGGAAACTTTCAGACCACATAGAATCAGTTAATTTAGTCACTTTAGTCCAAATAATCAATTGCTATAGGATAATTGAAGTTCACCAAGGAAAATGCAAAATATAGAAGAGAAATTCCCATTACTATTAGTGTCAAGATTTTACCAAATCTACTCAACTCTGTCAAATTCATTAGTATAACTATGTCACTTAAGCAGGTTTATTTCCACTTCAGTTTTATTTGTAAATAACCATAATTGAAACATAAAATTATGTCAACAAAAAAAATATTGATTAGAAAGAAATTCTAAGTCTTGCTTTGTAATCATGACTAAAAGAAGAATTACACAAATCAGAATCAGAAATATTCCTGCTTAGAGTAACCTAAATAACTAGACTTCATAAAACTAAGCTACCAACCAATGAGCATAAGATGCATCACTATTTCCTGTGTATAAGTAAAAGACAAAAAAATGAAAAGCTTCTAATTAAAAGATGACTCACCATAGATTATCAGATTAAATTCTGATCTCAGAGAAGTTAATATGTGCTTAGAATTAATGAATTCTGACAGATATTTTTGTTTGCTCACCTTCCTCATACAGAACATCTAAAAGCTGGCCCAATGGAGGTCCAGAAGTTAGCTCATCCAATTATTTAGAGTCAACTCGGTTCTATAAATTAAAATGATTAGAAAATTTTTATTTTGCCTATAAAACCCTAAAGAACAGACCATTGTTAGGTATAATCCCAATTGACTTATGATTTATAAATCATAAATATCAGCCTAAATGAAACATGGAGATTAACTGGTTAGCTAAAAGATTAAAGATGAGCTAGAGATATCCCATCTCTAAAATACATTTAAATAAATAAATAAATAAAAAGATAGAGGTGGCTTAAGATGGTAGGCTTTACCAGAGTAGATGTGTCTAAGAAGCAGTTGGAGTTTCATCAAGGAAGTGAAACAGCTAATGTCAGAATTAAAGAAAAGACTGGGGGGCAGAGAAAGATGGAAGACTAGAGACATCTTGCCAGCTACTCAAGTTAAGACAGAGAAAGTGAACATCAGCCACTTCTGACTGGGGGAATCTGCACAGAAACATTACCTGAGGGACACAGTGAAATAGTAGGAAACTTCAGGAGCCAATGAAGAGGTCTGGAACTGAGGAAGACTGATAGAGAAGGCAAGTGTTTGGTATAGGCAAAGGCTGGCCAATTGGCAGCTCTCCCATGGAGGTCTGGGGACAGGAAAGGGTTGTCCTGCAGTATTTTGATTTTAGACTGGGCTGCTTGCTGGAACAGCAAGTAGACTCAAATAGTGCCTGGTGACCAAGGTTGAACACCAGGTGGGGTAGTCCCCCAACCAGCTGCCAAGGACCATCATTGTCTGGGAATGGAACACTCCATGGGGTCCTAGTGCATGACCAGGTCTGGTGTACCTGTTGAGCTCAAGTGGCCATCCTTGGGGTGAGCTGACAGCACCCCCACCCCCGGGAAAGCCACTTTATTGTCAGGGGACACTGACAAGCATCCTGGTAAGTCTGGCAAGAGCTTTGGGACCCCAGTCTAGAAGAGACTGCTGACCATGCCGAGAAAAACAGAGAAACAAAAAAGATAAAAAGAATAAAAGGGACTGAAAAAGTGTAACAAAAATGGAGGCGCCCTTGCTATTATAAAAAAGTAAAAACGAAAAAAAAATACAACCAAAGAAAAAACTAAGACAACAACAGAAATAACAGCAACAATAACAAAAGAGGGAAAAAAAGGAAAATCTAAGGAAAAAAATTAAATAAAGAAGAAAAAAATATATAAACAATGGGAAAGACAGAAAGGGATTTTAAAATATGGATGGCAGAAACAAAATATGGATGAAAGACAGAATATAGAAAGGATATAGTGTAGCTTAAGGAATTGCCAAGGAAATTCTTAGTAATAAAAACAAAGCGGGAGGCATCACTCTACCAGACTTTAGGTTATATTACAAGTCCACAGTGACCAAAACAGCATGGTATTGGCACAAAAATAGAGACATAGATATATGGAACCAAATAGAAACCAGTCTCTCATAACCATCTGATCTTTGGTAAACCAAACAGTATATACGGGGGAAAGGAACCCCCATTCAATAAATGATGCTGGCAAAACTGGATAACCACATGTAAAAGACTGAAAGTGAAAACACACATTTCACCAATTACAGAAATTGACTCAAGATGGATAAAATATTTAAATCTAAGACATGAAATGATAAAAAGCCTAGAAGAATGTGGGGGCAAAACTCCTGAGAATGTCAACCTTGGGAAAGGTCTTTTAAAGAATACTTTAGCAGGCTCAGCACATGCTGGTTACAGAGCCAGCCACATATACCAAGGTTGGCAGGTTCAAGCCTGGCCCAGGCCAGTTAAACAACTACAACAACAACAACAACAACAACAACAAATAGCCAGGCATTGTGTTGGGCACCTGTAGTCCCAGCTACTTGGGAGGCTGAGGCAAGAAAATCACTTAAGGCCAGGAGTTTGAGGTTGCTATGAGCCTTGACACCTTGGCACTCTATCGAGAGCAACATAGTGAGACTCTGTCTCAAAAACAAACAAACAAACAAAAGAATACTTCAGCAGCAATTGCAACAACAAAAATAAACAAATGAGACTTAATTAAACTTAAAAGCTTATACACAGCTGAGGATACAACAATTAAAACAAAAAGAACCTTCGGAATGGGAAAAGATATTCACATGTTATGACTCTGGCAAAGGCTTGGTAATTGGGATCTATAGAGAACTCAACAAAAAAAGAGCAAACAACCCCTTCTATCACTGGGCAAAAGACATGAACAGAATCTTTTCTGAGAAAGACAGACAAATGGGTAACAAACATCAAAAAATGTTCATCGTCCCTGATCATCAGAGAAATGCTAATCAAAACCACCCTGAGATATCACCTAACCCCAGTAAGATTAGCCCACATCACAAAGTCCCAAAGTTGCAAATGCTGGTGTGGATATGAGTAGAGGAGAACACTTTTACTCTGTTGATGGGACTGAAATCTAATACAGCCTCTTTGGAAAGACGTAAGGAGAATCCGCAAACAATTCAAAGTAGACATCCCATCTGACCCTGCAATCCCACTACTAGGCATCTACCCAGAAGATAAAATGAAATATTTTGTCATAAAGACATTTGCACTAGAATATTTATCACAGCTCAATTTACAATCACCAAGATGTGGAAACAACCTAAGTACCCATCAACTGACAAATAAGCTGTGGCAAATAAATAAAAAATAAAAAAGGTTGTACTGACCTGGATGGAGATGGAACACATTATTCTTAGTGAAGCATCACAGGATTGGAGAAGTATGATCCTATGTATTCAACTTTGATAGGAGGACAATTAATGACAATTAATGACATGGTGGGGCATGGGGGAGATCAGACAGAGAAGAAGGGAAGGAGTGAGTGAAAGGAAAAGAAGAAAAAAAAGAAAAGAAAATAGTGACTAATTCTCACATAAATTGGATTTAATTTTGACTAAAGTACACTACTTAAACATTAATTTTTAATTCAATTTGGCAATATATTGCTTAGGATATTGTATCCTCATTTATAAGTGAAATATGTTTGTAATTTCCCCTTTATAATGATATATTTTCTCCAATTTTAATAACAGGTGTATCCAGATTAAGTAGAATGATTTTGAAGTATTTCTTCTTTTTCCTTTGTCTATAAGATTTGGCATGATTTTTTTTTTGAAATTATTTTTTACTTTTATTTGTAAATCATACTTGTTTATTTTTTGAGACTTTGGGGAAAAAAATAAGTAGTTAACTGATGACTCCATACTGAACCTCAGAGTCAAAGCATTCTATAATAGGCATACTCTTATTTGACAATGTGAATGCTACTTTCTTTGCATTATCATTATTATTGTTGTTGCTTAATATTTCAATGCAGCAATCATCTGATTTCTTTTCTAAATGTATTTATCTTTGTTCATTCTTTATAAGGTTTTTGTTTCTAGTACTTATCTTAAACATTGTTATTGTTAATAAATTTTAAGCCCTTTTAATTTTGTGAAAGCAAAAAGTGGAAACCTAATAAATACATGTATTTGTAACAAAAATACACAAATAAAAAGAAAAAGCTGTAATATATATATACTACTCAGCCATAAGAAAAAATTCTGACTTTACATCTTTTGTATTAACCTGTATAGAGATGAACACATTCTTTTTTTTTTTTTTTTGGAACTTTAATACACACATTCTTCTTAATAAAGTACATAAGAATAGAAAAACAAGTATCCAATGTACACAATATTATTATGAAGCCAGTAGATGATCTAACACATGCCAACATAAGAGAAAAACCTAATTCTATTCATGTTTTGGGGAGAGGGAATGAGAGAGGAGAGAGAGGAAGGGGGACTGACATGCTCCCACTTAGCACAAGGTAGGAATTTATGGCATAACTTTTGGGTACAGAACACAACTATAAGAGGAACTCTATCTAACAAATTAAAAAATTATGACCTACTTGTTTGTAACCTCACAATAATCTAAAATTAAAAAAGAAGTTTATCTTTAAAAAAGGAATAAAAGACTGTTGATCCAGTCATTGTGGCTGCTTTTTGTTAGCTGATTACAGTATTATAAAAGCCACATATTCTAGTAGCATATCATTTACTTGGTAGAAGGTTAACTAGTGTGATATTTTAAATTATAACTTTCTTTACTTCAATTCCTCAGTCTCTCAACATAAAAAGCTCTCTGCCATTATGTGTGATTTGCTTTTGTTTATTCCTAATTTTAGAGACAAAGGAAGAACCTTTGGGGACCCATAAAATGTCTTATTTTAAAATAATAATATAGTTAATAGTTATGCTTATTAATGTTAGAGTAATTTAGAAGTTAAATTAAAACCACAAGTTTAAAACTTTCACTTTTCTATGTCTAAGATTTAGTCAGTATACAATAATTAAAAGCATTACAAATGTATTAAAACACTACTAATATCGTATAGAATGTTAGGCAGTTAGCTTACAGCTCACAATACTTAAATAAAATGTGATTCCTATGCTAAATAATAATCCCAAGTTTATGGACTAGTCAATAGCTACATATATGGCATTACATACCACTTATACTGATCATTTCACTCCTAACAATTCACAATTATGAGGAAAAATAATAAATTTCCTTTTTAATTGTTTCTAGATAGACTAGAAAATGAACTAGAAAGTGTCCCAATTCAATTTAGTTTAGAACAGATAGTAGAATTGTAACACAACAAAAGACATCAGGGGTTTATAGTATTTTACAACATAAATCCAGAAGAAGTAGTCCTTTCTTGTAGGATAGCTTTGGGGATATTTAATATGATGATGAATGTCCACAAAGCAACCCATATATGGCACCTTAACATTCCATTGCTTCAAAGTCTCATGAAATTAGAAGAGAAAGTACTAAAAGTCCATGGAAAATTGTATGGAAATACCTCAAAGAACTTAAAGTAGACCTACCATTTCATCCAGCAATCCCATTGCTGAGTATATACCCAGAGGAAAAAAAAAAGGTTACTTTATAAAAAAACAAACAAAAAAAAAAGAACACTTACACTTTAAAGTTTATAGCAGCACAATTCACAATCACAAAGATGTAAAAACAACCCAAGTGCCCACCAATACATGAATGGCTTAATAAAATATGGTATATGCATACTAAGGAGTACTACTCAGCCATAAAGAAAAATGGTCATCTAGTATCTTTTGTGACAACCTGGACAGAAATGGAGACCATTCTTCTAAGTGGAACACCACAGGAATGGAGAACCAAACACACGTATTCAATACCAGGTCGGAACTGATCAATCACCACTTAAGTACACATATGGAAGTAAATCTCAATAAAAATCAAGCTAGGATAGGGAGAAGAGGAGATGGGTAAATTCATCCCTGTTAGGTGTGGTTCACACTGGGTGGGGAGCACACTTATATACCTTTACTCAATTTGTGCAAAAAAAACTATGTAAATAAAACATTTGTACTCCCTAATTTCTTGCATTTGGGGAAAGAGTTTATGAAAAAGATTTCAGTGGCGGTAACAACAAAAATTAACAAATGGGACTTAATGAAACTGAAAAGCTTCTGCACAGCTAAGGACACAACAATTAAAGCAAAAATGACAACCTTCCAAATGGGAAAAGATATTTGCAGGGTGTGAATCTGACAAAGGGTTGATAACTAGAATCTACAACGAACTCAAGTTAATCAACAAAAAAAGAATAACAATCCCCTCTACCACTGGGCAAGAGATATGAACAGAACCTTCTCTGATGAAGACCAACAAATGGCTAACAAACATTTTTTGTAAAAATGCTCCTCACCCCTAACAGTCAGAGAAATGCAAATCAAAACCATCCTGAGATACTATCTAACCCCAGTGAGAATGGCCCACATCACAAAATCTCAAAGCTGCAGATGCTGGTATTGATGTGGAGAGAAGGGAACACTTTCACACTACTGGTTGGACTGCAAACCTTTTTGGAAGGAAGTATGGGGACTCCTCAGAGAACTCAAATTAGACCTCTCATTTGATCTGCAATCCCATTACTAGGCATCTACCCAGAAGAAAAAATCATTCTATCATAAGCACTAGACTGTTTATCAAAGCTTAATTTACCATCTTCACTATGTGGAAACAATCTAAATTCCCAACAACCCAGGAATGGATTAACAAGCTGTGGCATATGTATACCATGGAATGCTATTTAGCCATTACAAAATATGGAGACTCACATCTTTTGTATCAACCTGGGTGGAGTTGGAACACATTCTTCTTAGTAAAGTAGCACAAGAATAAAGAAGCAAGAATCCAAAGTACTCAATTCTAATTTGAAACCATTAAATGACCTAATACATACCCTCATAAGAGCAACACTCAAATCAATTCAAGACGGGGGCAGGGGAACAAGGGAGTGGGGAGGAGGGAGGAGGATGAGGGGTTGCAATGTATGGCACACCACTTGGGGGTGGGACAATTATAAGAGGGACTTTACCTAACAAATGCAATCAGCGTAACCTAATTCCTTGTACCCTCAATGAACCCCAAACAATAAAAAATAAGTAAAAATTAAAAAGTAAATAAAAGACAGTAGAATGTCATGAACGCTGAACTTAGACTCAAATACGTGGGATTTATATCCCAGGGCCACTATTTATTCTGAAATTTCACTTAACACTTTGAATCTTAGTCCCCCCTATAAAAAGGGCAATAATGATGCAAAATAGAATATGCAAAAGTAGTTTATAAATATAAGATATATGAGGTATCATTTTTCCAAATTC
The DNA here is from genome assembly GCA_963574575.1 of Galagoides demidoff. NCBI lineage: Eukaryota > Metazoa > Chordata > Mammalia > Primates > Galagidae > Galagoides > Galagoides demidoff. The sequence goes on from CAUYQV010037185.1 coordinate 16,786, forward strand.
TTGTCAATAAAGATATCTACAAAAGTTCTCAGGAGAGGCATGTATATCTTGTTTCTTTCTGTATGTTTTTCCTGAAAGAAGTAACCAAACTATGGTAAGCAGAACAATGGCCCCCAAAGATGTCCATGTCCAAATCCCTGGAACCTATAAACATGTAACCTTAAATGGGGAAAGAGTCTTCGCAGATGTGATTAAGTTAAGGATCTTGAAAGAGGAAGCTCATCTAGGAGTATCCAAGTGCACCAACGAGGACCCTTATAAATGAAAGAGAGAAGCAAAAGAATAGGAGTCAAAGAAGTATATGTGATGATGGATGCACAGGGTAGAGTGATAAAATTGCTGGCTCAGAAAATGGAAAGGGCATAGAAGCCAAAGAATGTGGGCTGCTTCTACAACTAAAAAAGGAAATGGATTCTTCCCTACAGCCTCCTAAAAAGAATACAACCTTACTTATACATTTATTTTAGCCCAATGAGACTGATGTCAGACCTCTGACCTTCAGAACAGCAAAACAATAAGCTTATGTTGTTGAAGCCACTAAATATGTGATAATTTGTTTACAGTAGCTACAGGAAAGTAAGAATACATATGCCACAGGAGAGTGTGTGGTTGTATTCTAGCTAAATGGGCTATAACGACAGGGTTGTGTGACTTTAAGCCAGTCCCATTCTATTTAAAGCATGGATGTCGAACTAAAGTGATCCCTCAGGTCCCCTTCATTGCAAAAACACTATAATTAAACAAACTTCTTTTTTATATTTTTCCAATCTTCCATAATTCCGCCCCTCTTTGGATCAAAAAAACTATTTCCTTTCTGCTGTATTTTATGCTTCAGGAATAAGAACGTTCCTGTGCTAGTTAGTCTGGTAGAAACTACTGAGGGATAATGAGGCCAACTTACCCTGACAATCCATGACAGCTGCTATATATACTTCACTGACAATAAACAGGGAACTTCTTTTGCCCACTACAATTTTCCCTGAGTTCCTATTTTCTGGGTCTCAAAATGCAAAAGCAGAAGTTACATAGGAATGCAATATGAACTCAAAGTCCCTAGAGAGTAGTTTCCTAAGCAATTATATATAAAAATGTCCTCATCAAGATGATTCCTTTAAAGGCTGTCTTCAGCTCTAAGATTTAAAGAAAAATTATGATTTGTCACCCCCAGTTATAACCTAGGGAATTTATAAGAATCTGTGGTTTCTCTAGATAAGCCCACTAATATATTCAACCTTGAATAGAAAGGGTCAGCTAAATCACATATAACGATAGATAGCAGCTAAAAAAGTACATCTGTACTTTCATCAACTCTAAATTATAACAATTTTAATATGAGTCTCAAATTCTAGAAGACTGGAGAATAAAGATTTTATATATTTTCAACATCAAACTTAGCAATAATAAAATCAGTGATTATTTTGAATTTTATTTAAATCTTATTTTTTCATTTTATAAATAGTAAGGAAACTATTACCATTCAAGACTCATAACCTTAGGAAAAGATACAAAAGTTCAATGGTCAAAATCACTCATCCATTCCACTCCTAGGTATATACTCCCAAAGAATTAAAAACCAGTATTCAAACAAATACTTGTAAATGAATGTTCATAGCAGCACTATTCACAATAACCAAAAAGTGGAAACAACTTTTGTTGTCCATCAACAGATAAATGGATAAACAAATGTGGTATATCTATACAATGTAATATTATTCAGTCATAAAAATAACAAAATATTAACACATGTTACAACATAGATGAACCCCAAAAACATGCTAGGTGGAAGAATCCAGACACAAAAAGTCAAGTATTTTGTGATTCCATGTATATGAGATATCCAGAATAAGGAAACTCATAGAAACAGAAATTTGATTAGTGCCTGCCAGAGGCTACCAGGAGGGAAAGGAAACTTCACTTGATATGGATGGAGCTTCCCTTTGGTGTGATGAAAATGTCCTGGAACTAGATAGAGGTGATGGTTGTGCAATACTGTAAGTGTATTAAGTACCATTGGTTTGTTTGGGGTTCTTTGCTTAGTTTTATTGAGGGATAATTTACAAATAGAAATTGTATATATTTAAAGAGATCAACCTGATGTTTTGATACATCTATTCTTTGTAAAGTGATTGCCCCATACTCCTGACAAGCAATATTCTACTCTCTGTTTCTATAAACTTGCCTAGTTTAGATTCTACATATTAATTTGACCATTCACCAATGGTCTGGCTTATTTCTGGCTTATTTCTCCTAGCATAATATCCTCCAGGTTGATCCATATTGTTGCAAATAGTAGGATTTCCTTCTTTTTAAAGAGTGAATAATATTCCATTGTATATACTGCATATAATACATTTTTTTCTTTTTTTTTCTTTTGAGACAGAGTGTCACTGTTTCCCCAGGCTAGAGTGCCATGGCATCAGTCTAGCTCACAGAAACCTCAAATTCCTGGGCTCAAGTGATCCTCCTGCCTCATCCTCCCAAGTAGCTGGGAGTACAGGCACCTACCACAATGCCCAACTAAAGTTTCTATTTTTAACAGGGTCTCACTTGCTCAGGCTAGTATAGAACTCCTGAGATTAAGGGATCCATGCACCTTAGCCTCCCAGAGTGCTAGGAATACAGGCATGAGTCACTGCATATAGCCAACACATTTTCTTTGTCCATTTGTCAAGAAAGCAAAAGGAGACATTACAATGGACATTTTAGAAATAAAAAGGATCATAAAGAATGATTATGAAGAACTATCAGGCAAATAGATTGGATAACATAGAAAACAGGAATAAATTTCTACATATCTATACTCTACCAAGATGGAATTAAGAAGAAATCATAAGTCAAAAAACACCAATGGGGGCAGCGCCTGTGGCTCAAAGGAGTAGGGTACTAGCCTCATATACCAGAAGTGGCGGATTCAAACCCCATCCTGGCCAAAATTGCAAAAAAAAAAAAAAAAGAGCAATAAGAAAGCAAAGATACCTGAACTCAGAACTTTTATTCAACATAGCATCAAAAAGTTCTAGCCAGAGTACTAAGATAAGAAAATGAAATAAAAATCATTGAAATAAGAAATTAAGAGGTAAAATTATTTCCATTTTCAAATGACATGTTTACAAATGCAAAAATCTCTAAAGACTTAACAGTAATACTATTAGAATAAACAAATTCAATAAAGTTTCAATATACAAAACCAACATACAAAACTCATATATCATTTCTATGCTAACAAAGAACTATCAAAAATCAATAAATCACATTTATAGTAGCAACAAAAATTATAGACCACCTCTTTATGACCATATATATCCTTCATTTAGCTCCCACTTACAAGTGAAAACCTGTTGTATTTGTTTTCCATTTCTGAGATACTTAGAATTGTCTCTAGTTCTATCCAAGTTGCTGCAAAAGATGGACATTGAAAACCAAGAAGGGAGGGAGAAAGGTGTTTAATAACCAAAACATACAAGAAATTTACATAACACAATAATGAAAAAACAAATAACCAGATTAAAAATGGGCAAATGATCTGAATAGGTATTTCTCAAAAGAAGTCATACAAATGGTTAGCAGGCATATCACTAATTTTCAGGGAAATGCAAATCAAAACCACAGTGTGATATTGCCTCACCCTTATTATAATACATATTATCAAAAAGACAAAAGATATCTATTGTTGGAGTGGATGTGGAGAAAAGTAGACCCTTGCACACTATTGGTGGAATTGTAAGTTAGTACAACCATTATAAAAAAATAATATGGAGGGTCCTCAAAGAAGTAAAAATAGAACTACCATGGGATCCAGCAATCCTAGAGCTAGATACATATCCAGAAATTAAATATGGGTCTGGAAATGATATTGGCACTCCTGTGTTCATTGTATTATTTGCAATAGCCAAGACATGGAAATAGACACTGAATTGTACATTTTCAAATGATTAATTGTAAACTGTGTGAATTTCACTTGAATTTTTAAAAATAGTTCTATAATTAGACAGGATTGAATTCCCTTCTAGCCCTGCTACACATAATGCAGCCTTTGGCAGGTTATTTAAATACTCCACTCAACTCTCAGGGTTAATGTGAGTATTAAATAGTATTTTACGGTACCTAGCATATGGAAGCATATTTTAAAATGAAACTTCCCTATTCTATATTTTTCACACTAAGTACTGTTGGGACTTTAGTATACCAATTTATAAATACAAATAAACAGAAAATAAAGATAGGAGGAGGATAAGGAGGCAGAAGAGGAGGAGAAAGCAGCAACATCAGTGGTGATGACAACTACATGACACTGCTATGCAATTTCTAGAAACTTATACTGAGGAAATAATCAAAAGGCTATCTTTTAAAGTATGTATAACACACATACTCTAATAGACATTACATACATCTCAGTGTATTTTATGTGAGACAGAATATAGGAAAACCAGTAACTATCAATAAGGGATTGGTTAAGTAAATTAAAACACACCAATTCAATAGATTTCTATATAGCCAATACAATTATGATGGAGATTTATATTTAACAACACTGAAAAATTTCTATGCCATATCATGGGAATGGAGAGCATAGAAGCAAGTTTTAAAATTATACAAACCACATGATCCCTTTTATATAACATATAAACACACAAATAAAAGACTACAGGAATATATACACAAAATATTAACATCTTTAAATGTTGGTATTATATATAACATTCATAATGCTTTTGTAATAAGAAAGTCAATAAAACCATGTCTATTTTAGAAAAAAAGATGTAATGAAGAAATTTTAATAACTTAGCTTTCACATTACCATAGTATAAAATTAGTTGACTTGTATAATTTACATGTGCTCCCCTCTATAACTGATACATAAGATTGTATAAAAGAACTACTATTTTATTGATGATTAGTGATGCTGAATTAAAAAAGATATATATAATAGAACTACTCTTTTCTAAGTCCTTTTGTAAGAAATAAATACACCATTTATTAGCTGTGTGACTTCTAAAGAACCATTTAACTTCTGCACATCAAAATGGTTAAAAGCTAAGTTATATAACTGGTACAAGAATGTCAATGTGCCACTATGTATAACCGAAAAAGGAGTCTTTAGTCCTGAAGAATGCTAGTAAAATCCTCAAAAACTATACGAGCCCTCAAGAACAGGCAAAATCCTAAAGTAGATGTTCTTCATATACACACAGAACAGAACATAAAAGAATATTGCATAGTGTAGCACATCCATGTGGACTTTTAAAGCTCTCTTCTTCCCTTGGTGTTTAACCTATGATGAAGCTGACATCCTCTGAAAGACCCGGAAACTATATAGAGACAAATACAGACGTAAATCCTTCCTATTGTCTAATCCAAAATTTTTAGATTTTTCAATGAATTTAAGAATTATTTCAAGTTATTTGAGTGGTTAAGTTTAAAAGACAGAGCAATAAAGTGAAAATGTGGTGGCTTAAAACTTAGGTATAATGGGAAGAAAAAAATAAGCATCACAAAACCATTATCACTGAACATATTCCACTAGTCAAAAATTTTCATGTGAGTTATAATTGACCTGTTCTACCAATGTACTCTGTTTAACAATAACTACTACTCATTCAGAAGGTAGTAAGACATTACATTAGCTACACTCATGCAAATAATGGAAAGGAGTTGCCATAATTTAGCACAACCTACTGAACTTCCGCAAGACTTTGGAACTTGGAGCTGTCCAGATACACATTCTACATCATAAAGAGTTCAATCAGCATAATCTAAGCATCATTGCCAGTATGTTTTTCCTTATATGATTTCCAGTTATATTTGTATATAGCTGTTGGTCCTCAACAATAGTTTATTTATTTATTTTTTTTTTGAGACAGAGCCTCAAGCTGTCCCCCTGGGTAGAGTGCCATGGCATCACGGCTCATAGCAACCTCCAACTCCTGGGCTCAAGCGAGTCTCCTGCCTCCGCCTCCCAAGTAGCTGGGACCTCAGGCGCCCGCCACAACGCCCGGCCATTTTTTGGAGTTGCAGCCATCATTGTTGTTTGGCGGGCCCGGGCTGGGGATTC
>CAUYQV010037187.1:0-10466 GCA_963574575.1 Galagoides demidoff
TTGTTGCCATTGTCATCGATATTTATCTTGCACCTCCCAGGTTCGAACCCACTAGCCTCAATGAATGTAGATAGCACTTACACCAAAATGCTACGCGCACCAACCCATAAAAAAAACATTTTTGAAACAAAATTTTTTGAGACAGAGTCTCACTATGTCATCCTTGGTAGAGTGCCATCTTGTCACAGCAACCTCAACTCTTTTTTTTTTTTTTTTTTTTAGACGGAGCCTCAAGCGATCCCCCTGGGTAGAGTGCCATGGCATCACAGCTCATAGCAACCTCCAACTCCTGGGCTCAAGCGAGTCTCCTGCCTCCGCCTCCCAAGTAGCTGGGACCACAGGCGCCCGCCACAGCGCCCGCCCATTTTTTGGTTGCAGCCATCATTGTTGTTTGGCAGGCCTGGGCTGAGGATTCGAACCCTCCACCTTAGGTGTATGTGGCTGGCACCTTAGCCACTTGAGCCACAGGCACCGAGCCTTTCACTCCTTTTTTTGATCAACATGATGTAAGTGTGCTGTGAAAGTTTAACTGTGGGTGCAAATGTGCCCTGAAATTAAAAAAGTTGAAAAATATTGCTCTAGTGGCCTAAAAGGATATGTAAAATAATTAAGCATTTCTTCATGTAGTTCCATTAATTTTTTTCTTTAGTCCATTTATATTTTTATTTCTTCTTGTCCTGTCTTTTCTTTCTTCATTTTTTTGAGGCAGAGTCTCATTCTGTCTCCCTGAGTAGAGTGCTGCGACATCATAGCTCATAGCAACCTCAAATTCTTGGGTTCAAGTGATCCTCTTGTCTCAGCCTCCTGACTAGCTGCGACTGCAGGTGTCCACCACAGCACACAGCTAGCTAGGTGTCCACCACAGCACACAGCTAGTTTTTTTCTATTTATAATAGTGAAGGGGTTTTGCTTGGTTCAGGCTGGTCTGGAACTTCCGAGCTCAGGCAATCCACCCACGATGGCCTCCCAAGGTACTAGGATTACAGGCATGAGCCACCACACCCAGCCCTTGTCCAGCCTTTTAAATGCCTTCCTTTTTTCTTTCTTGCTTGTTTCTGAATCAAATTTTATTTCTTATTTTCTTAGAGATAAAGTCTCACACTCTGTTGTGTAGTTTCAAGTGCTATGGCACAATCATAGTTCACTGCAACCTTGAACTCCTGGACTCAGAGGGATGTTGGTAACTTGGGTACTGCCCATATGTGTTTATGATTCCATCTCAACCTGCTGAGTAGATGGGACTATAGGCCTGCACCATCATACCCCACTTGGATTGAGTATTTTAGTTTTTCTCAATCTGTTCTTTCTCTCTCTTTCCTTTTCTTTTTTCTTTTGTTTTCTTTTTCTTTTCTTTTCTTTTTTTTTTTTTTTTTTTCAGTTTTTGGCCAGGGCTGGGTTTGAACTTGCCACCTCTGGCATATGGGGCTGGTGCCCCATTCCTTTGAGCCACAGACACTGCCCATCTTTTGTTTTCTTGATACAGAGTTGCACTCTGGCACCCTCGGTAGAGTGCCATGGCATCAGCACAGCTCACAGCAAACCTGCAACTCTTGGGCTCAAGCGATTGATTCTCTTGCCTCAGCCTCTTGAGTAGCTGGGACTATAGACTTCCACCAAAACACTTGCTTTTTTTTTTTTTTTTTTTTGTAGAAACAGAGTCTCACTTTATCACCCTCGGTAGAGTGCCCTGGCATCAAACAGTTCACAGCAACCTCCAACTCATGGACTTAGGAGATTCTCTTGCCTTAGCCTCCCGAGTAATTGGGACTACAGGCGCCTACCAGAACGCCCAGCTATAATACCTGCTATTTTTAGAGACATGGTCTCACTCTTGCTCAGGCTGGTCTCAAACTTGTGAGCTCAAGCAATCTTTTTTTTTTTAAATTGAGACAGAGTCTCACTTTGTCATTCTCTCTCTTTTTTTTTTTTTTTGGGAGACGGAACCTCAAGCTATCCCCCTGGGTAGAGTGCCATGGCATCACAGCTCATAGCAACCTCCAACTCCTGGGCTCAAGGGAGTCTCCTGCCTCCGCCTCCCAAGTAGCTGGGACCACAGGCGCCCGCCACAACGCCCAGCCATTTTTTGGTTGCAGCCATTATTGTTGTTTGGCGGGCCCGGGCTGGGGATTCGAACCCGCCATCTTAGGTGTATGTAGCTGGCGCCTTAGCCGATTGAGCCACAGGCGCCGAGCCAGAATAAATCTTTTTTAGAACAGTTTGGTGGTATATATTTTAGGACTTTAAAAACATAGACCTGGCCAAGCATGGTAGCTCATGTCAACAATTTTGGAGGATGAGGTGGAAGGATTGCTTGAGCCCAAGAGTTCAAGACCAGCCCAGGCAAACTAGTGAGACTCCATCTCTACAAAAAAAAAAAATTAGCAGGGTATGTTGGAATGTGCCTGTGGTTCCAGCTACTCAGAAGGTTGAGACAGGAGGATCACTTCAGCCAAGGAGTTGGAAGTTGCACAGTGAGTTATGATTGTATCACTGCACTACAGCCTGGGTGACAGAGACTCTGTCTCTTAAAAAAGGGAAAAAAGTATAGGCTTTTGAACTCAGGACTTCTACTAAATAACTGAAAAATGTGTTAAAAGATAAAACTATAGTATTCATGGAGAGACTTTTTGAAATAGTAAAAAGAAAAACTTAGATTTTCAATTGCAGGGATTTAGATAAACTATATTACATTTATTTCATAACATAACATGTAGCCAATAAAAGTGAGATAGCTTTCAATACTTAATAATGGAGAGATGGTTATATATTAATGACTGAAGAAATTGGTTGTAAAGCAGTATGTACAATATGTATAGTGTAAGTCCATCTTTAAAAATCAATTTTAAGTATTTGGAAACATATATCTTGAAAAGTTAGCAGTGGTGGTACCTTTCTTTGAATGGTGAGTTTATAGTTGTATTTTTTTTTTTTTGAGACAGAGTCTTTGTCACCCTCTATAGAATGCTATAGTGTCATAGCTCATAGCAACCTCAAAGTCTTGGACTCAAGTGATCCTCTTGGCCTCCCTAGTAGCTGGGACTACAGGTGCTTGCCACAGTGCCTGGCTTTTTTTTTTTTTTTTGAGACAGAGCCTCAAGCTGTTCCCCTGAGTAGAGTGCCATGACATCACAGCTCATAGCAACCTCCAACTCCTGGGCTCAAGCGAGTCTCCTGCCTCAGCCTCCCAAGTAGCTGGGACCACAGGTGCCTGCCACAATGCCCGGCTATTTTTTGGCTGCAGCTGTCATTGTTGTTTGGTGAGCCCAGGCTGGATTTGAACCCGCCACCTTAGGTGTATGTGGCTGGCACCTTAGTCACTTGAGCCACAGGTGCCTGCCAAGCCTATTTTTTTTGAGAGAGAGTCTTACTATGTTGCTCTTGGTAGAGTGCTGTGGTGTCACAACTCACAGCAGCCCCAAACTCTTGGGCTTAAGTGATTCTCTTGCCTCAGCCTCCCAAGTAGCTGGGACTACAGGTGCCTGTCACAATGCATGGCTATTTTTTTGTTGCAGTTGTCATTGTTGTTTTAGCTGGCCTGGGCCGAATTTGAACCTGCCATCCTCAGTGTATGTGGCTAGCACCTACATACTGAGAAACAGGTGCCACTCAATGCCTGGCTGCTTTTAGAGATGGAGTTTCGGTCTTGCTCTGGTTAGCCTCGAACTTGTGAGCTCAAGCAGTCCACCTGTCTTGGCTTCCCGGAGTGCTAGGATTATAAGCATGGGCCACCGCACTGGGTGTTTTTTTTTTTTTTTTTTTTTTTTTTTTTTTTCTGTTTTTGGCCGTGCTGGGTTTAAACCAGCCACCTCCAGCATATGGGGCTGGCGCCCTACTCCTTTGAGCCACAGGTGTCGCCCTATAGGTACATTTTTATATGTAGTTGGTTTCATTTTTGCTTGGCTGTATTTTCTGTAATGAGCCTTTGAAATAAGGGGAAAAAAATAATCTACTTTGAGAATTTTTAATAGAGTAAATGAAACAAATATTTAGTAAGAACCTGTGTGCAAATCATACAGAAAAATATATGACCTGGGCATACTCTTCATTCACCATATATATATTGAACCCCTATTCTGTGTCATATAGTGGGAACACAGAGATGAATAAGCAGTTTTTGCCTAATTTCTAACCTCGGAAAGATTATACTCAGTCGGCTTGGCACCTGTGGCTCAAGTGGCTAAGGCGCCAGCCACATACACCTAAGGTGGTGGGTTCGAATCCATCCCGGGCCCGCCAAACAACAATGATGGCTGCAACCAAAAAAAATAGCTGGGTGTTGTGGCGGGCGCCTGTGGTCCCAGCTACTTGGGAGGCAGAGGTAAGAGACTCGCTTGAGCCCAGGAGTTGGAGGTTGCTGTGAGCTGTGATGCCACAGCACTCTATCCAGGGGGATAGCTTAAGGCTCTGTCTCAAAAAAAAAAAAAAAGATTATACTCAGTGAGTAAAATGGTTAAGAAAAACAGTTATGGCTGGGCATGGTGGCTCACTCCTATAATCCTAGCACTATGTGAGGCCAAGGTAGGGGGATCACTTGAGCTCACCAGTTTGAGACCAGCCTGGGAAAGAGTGAAACCCCTTCTTTACTAAAAATAGGAAAATGACCCAGATGCTGTGGTGGACACCTATAGTCCCAGCTACTCAGGACACTGAGGTAGAAGGATCACTTAAACCCAGTAGTTTGAGAGTGCTGTGAGCTGGGTTGATGCCACGCACTCTAGCCTGGGGAACAGAGTGAGACTCTGTTTCAAAATAAAAGAAAAAGGCTCGGCGCCTGTGGCTCAATTGGCTAAGGCGCCAGCCTCGTACACCTAAGGTGGCGGGTTCAAATCCCCAGCCCGGCCTGCCAAACAACAATGATGGCTACAACCAAAAAATGGCCGGGCATTGTGGCGGGTGCCTGTGGTCCTAGCTACTTGGGAGGCAGAGGCAGGAGACTCGCTTGAGCCCAGGAGTTGGAGGTTGCTATGAGCTGTGATGCCATGATACTCTACCCAGGGGGATAGCTTGCGGCTCCGTCTCAAAAAAGAAAAACAAAAACAAAAAAATAAATAAAAGAAAAAGAAAAATACTTACATAAGTATGATAAATGTTCCATAAAAGAGAAACACAGGGGGCTGTGGGAACACAGAGGAAGGGCTTAAATTTTAAGCAATTGTGTTATTGAAGTTTCTCCTTTTTGGGGGGGGAATTGACTTTATGATCTAATTCTACAGGCTGTGCTGTCCTCCAAACTCTGCTAAGAAGCTCCAAGGCAAGCCTTTTGTCCTGAGACAAGCTGTATGTGTGGATTTGATTCCCCATACCCAACACTGAGAGCTGGTGTTCCTGTTCACTTGATAAGCAGCCTCCTAGAAGACTGCAGGCTATTTGTTAAGGCTGAAATTTCACAAACTTTCAGGTTTGGCATATTGCTACATTGAAGATGCTGGGAGCATAACCAGAGAAGGTAATCTTTGGATTGTGAGCTGGAAAAATATAGTAGTCCTCAGTCTCAGGCACATTTAACCTTAGTTTTTTAGGTTCCCTTGGTTGTTGTGCTCGTTTGCCTTGTTTTACCACTTCCCATTCCTTGTCCCTGGATCTAGATTGTTTCTTCCTTTTGCTGTCAGCCTGTCATAGTTCTCTTGGTCCTAGTTTATTTTCTTATTTTCTTCCATCTGAGTCTGTTTATGGCATGGTGACAACTGGGCTTTTTATAGCAGCTGGTAATAATTTCACATTGACTAGAGTCTGTATTTTCTCAGAGATTTCACTATTTTTAGATGTTTTTAAGACTTCAGAGTTCATGAGGTAGCCAAGGATTAGAACTAGAAATAAATTTAGCTTTTTACAAAGCAGAGTAAGCTATGTAGTTATTGCAGGGTGACTGAGTGATCATTGGTATAGGTGCATTCCTTTGGGCTTCCTTGGCTTTGAAGCCTTTAGAATGCCCATTGATAATGTGATTATCCCTAGGAGCAATAGCACCAATTAATTCTCACCCACAGAGGGAGAAATGCTTATTGGAGAGGCCCTAAGGCAGAGATTCTCAAGCTTGGGTCGTGACCCACAGGAACTGTATTAAAGGGTTGCAGCATTAGGAAGGTTGAGAACCCCTGTCCTAAGGGAAAGGAGATTTTCAAAGAGACAAAACAACTATAATTGTGCTGTGTAGTATGGAGGCAGAAAGCTCCAGAATGCAGTATGTAGTATCATAAAGTGGATATTGAAAACAGACTTTATATTAAATATTCTCTAGTCTATGATTTCTTCAGCTCTGTAGTTGTTCTTGGATTCTTGCCCAACAATTTAGATTATGTTTTGAATCTTTTAATGAGTGTCCTAAGGATGTGTAACTTAGCAAGCATTGTCTGGCTTACAAAATTATACCAGGTCTACTGGTATTTTTAATTCTTCTTAATCCTAAAAACTTCTAGAGAAGCTTCCTTCTCTGAAAAATATGGCTGTTATAGCCCTGTATAATGTTGTATATATATATTTTTTCCTTTAGGGTTTTTACTGTCTTTTTTTTTTTTGAGACAGAGTTTCACTATGTTGCCCTGTAGAGTGCTGTAGTGTCACAGCTCACAGCAACCTCAAACTCTTGGGCTTAAGTGATTCTCTTGCCTCAGCCTCCCAAGTAGCTGGGACTATAGGCGCCTGCCACAACACCTGGCTATTTTTTGGTTGTAGTTGTCATTGTTTGGCAGGCCCAGGCTGGGTTCAAACCCACCAACTCCAGTGTATGTGGCTGGCGCCCTAGCTGCTGAGTTATAGGCACCGAGCCATGTTTTTATATTCTTTTATGAGATGGTCAGTCAGATGAAGCCACATGAGGAGACACAGGAGGGGCTCAGGAAAAGTCTATTATACTGATAGGTCATAGAGACAGGAGGCATGCCATGGCATGTAGGGTCACATAGGAAAGACATCAGAATGGTCAGGGGACAGAAGGTAGAAATAGGGAAAAGTTTAGGCCACTGCCTTTATTTGGGTTTCCTTTGAAAAGGCAACACAGGGCAGGTGAACAGTTTAGGACTGGCTAGTTTGAATAATTCAGCCTGAATAATTGCAGGCTGTAAATTATAGGGATGCTCTCTAGTTTTATTATTTTGGGCCCTATGGTGATTAAAGCACAGGAATATTAGCTGGGTGTGGTGGCTCATGCCTATAATCCTAGCACTCTGGGAGGCCGAGGCAGGAGGATCCCTTGAGCTCAGGAGTTCAAGACTAGCCTGAGCAAGAGCCAGACCCCATCTCTACCAAAAATAGATAAATTAGCCTGGCATTGTGGCGGGTGCCTATAGTCACAGCTGAGGCAGGAGAATTGCTTGAGCTCAGGAGTTTGTGGTTGCTGAGGGAGGCTGACACCACAGCATTGTAGCCTGGAGCAACAGTGAGACTCTGTCTCAAACAAACAAACAAATAAAAAAAAAAAACCCCAAACCCCAGTATAGGAATATTGTTTCCTAGGTATATGGGCCAGATAGAGGAGGAATGGTTCTGAATTGATTAGTTGATATATCAAAGACATCTTCCTGCCAAGACCTTGCTATCTCTAAGAATTAACTAGCCCAGGGGGAGCAACCAGAACGATTTTTTTTTTTTTTTGGTGAGATAGAGTCTCAAGCTGTCGCCCTGGGTTGAGTGCTGTGGTGTCATCTTACAGCAACCTCAAACTCTTGGGCTTAAACAATTCTCTTGCCTCAGCCTCTCAAGTAGCTGAGACTACAGGTGCCCGCCACAACACCCAGCAATTTTTGTTGTTGTTACAGTTATCATTGTTGCTTTAGCTGGCCCAAGCCGGGTTTGAACCTGCCAGCCCTGGTGTATGTGGCTGGCACCCTACCCACTGAGCTACGGGTGCCACCCAACCAGAAAGATTTTTTAGGATGTCAAAACAGAATAACATACAGAAATACAGGCTGGGTTCATGCCTGTAATTCCAGCACTTTGGGAGACTGAGGTAGGAGGATAGCTTGAGGCCAGGAGTTTGAGCAAGACCCTGTCTCTACCAAAAAAAAAAAAAATTAAAATTAGCTGGGCATAGTGGTATGTGCCTGTAGTCCTAGCAACTTGGGAGGCTGAGCCAGGAAGATCACTTGAGCCCAGGTTTGTGAAGTCACAAAGTTACAATGAGTTAGCATTGTGCCACTGCACTCCATCTTGGACGATAGAGCAACAGAATGAAACTCTTATCTGAAAAAAGAAAAAAAAAGAAAGAAATATATGCGTACACACTACATAAAACTATACAATACAATAAATACCCATTTTAAAAGGTTAGAAGGAAATAATCTAAAATAATGGAAGTACTGGTTTATGGTAATCACATACGCTTTCTTTTCCATTTCCTTAGTTTTAAATTTTATGTAGTGGAGTTTTATTATTATTATTATTATTATTATTTTTAGACACAGAGTCTCACTTTGTCGCTATTGGTAGGTTGCCATGGCATCACAGCTCACAGCAACCCCCAGCTCTTGGGCTTAGCTGATTCTCTTGCCTCAGCCTCCTGAGTAGCTGGGACTACAGGTGCCTAGCATAACGCCCAGCTGTTTTTTTGGTGCCGGTTGGCCAGAGCTGGGTTCAAACACACCATTCTTGGTATATGGGGCCGGCGCCCTACCCACTGTGCTACAGGCACTGCCTGAGTTATATTATTTTTATAACTAAATTTTTTATTATTAAGTCATTTGTACATAGATCATAAATACATTTAGGGCATTATGGGATTTTTGCAAATAACTAAAATTTTTATTTTATTTATTTGTTTTTGAGACAGAGTCTCACTGTCACCCTAGGTAGAGTGCTGTGCAGTCACAGCTCACAGCAACCTCAAATTCTTGGGCTTAAGCAATTCTCTTGCCTCAGCCTCCCAAGTAGCTGGGACTACAGGCACCCATCACAATGTATGGCTACTTTTTTTGTTGTAGCTGTTGTTGTTTAGCAGGCCCGGGCCAGGTTCAAACCTGCTAGCCTTGGTGTATGTGGCTAGTGCCCTAATCACTGAGTTATGCGCGCTGAGCCAGAGATGGCTTCTTTTTTTTAAACCTCATAAACTCACCTCTGCTAACTTCCAACTTTTCTTCTGTAGCTTCCTCACTTTTCTCAGTCTTCATAGAATTGAAGAGAGGGCCTTTCTCTGGCTTAAGGAAATGTGGCTGGTTTAATCTTCTATCCAGACTACTAAAACTTTCTCCATATCAGCAATAAGCCTGTTTTGATTTACCATTTGTGTGCTCATTGGAGTAGCACTTTTAATTTCTTTGGAGAACTTTTCCTTTGTATGCACTGTTTGGCTGTTTGGTACAAAAGGCCGAGCTTTCAGCCTGGTTTGGCTTTTGACATACCTTCTTCACTTAACTTAATCATTTTTAGCTTTTGATTTTAAGTGAGAGGCTTATGGGCCTTCCTTTCACTTGATCACTTTAGAGGCCATTGTAGAGATATTAATCAGCCTAATCTTAATATTTTTGTGTTTCAGGGAATAGGAAGGCCTGAAGAGAGGGAGAGAAGTGGGGGAATGGGTAGAGCAGTCAGAACAGCATTTACTGATAAAGTTCACCATCTTATATGGGTGTAGTTCATGGTGCCCCAAAACAGTTACAGTAGCAACATCAAAGATCACTGATCACAGATCATTATAGCCAGTATGATAGTACAAAATTTGGAAATGTGATACAAAGAAAAGAAATGAGCACATGCTGTTAGAAAAATGAAGCTGATAGAGTTTCTTGACACAGAATTGCAGCAAACCTTAAATTTTTAGAAAATGCAATATCCCCAAAGTGCAATAAAGCAAAAATCAATAAAATGTGGAATGCCCATATATCCTGTAAGATAATTTTAGAATCATACTTCCTTCACTTTTATTATGAAAAATGTTGAGCATACAAGAAAGTAGAAAGAATAGTACCATGAACATCAGTATAGTCACCATCAAGATTCAACAGATGTGAACATTCTGCTATGTGTGCTTTATCTATGTATGTATGTTCTTTGATAAACCATTTGAAAGTTGTCGACATGTTGACACTTTACCTTTAAATACCTTAGCATATATTAAAGCATAATATAGGACATTTTGTTACATAACCATAATAGTGTAAATTCAGCTGGTACAATTAATAATACCTTACCAGTCTTAACTATCTTCTAATATGTAGACCAGTACTTCCTAAAATGTGGTCTGCAGACTGCCTGTTGATTCACAAGGAGATAAGGAGCTTAGGTTCGGCGCCTGTGGCTCAATCGGCTAAGGCGCCAGCCAATCGGCTAAGGCGCCAGCCACATACACCTAAGGTGACGGGTTCGAATCCCCAGCCTGGGCCCGCCAAACAAAAATGATGGCTGCAACCAAAAAATGGCTGGGCGTTGTGGCAGGTGCCTGTGGTCCCAGCTACTTGGGAGGTGGAGGCAGGAGACTCGCTTGAGCCCAGGAGTTGGAGGTTGCTATGAGCTGTGATGCCATGGCACTCTACCCA
>CAUYQV010037188.1:0-48211 GCA_963574575.1 Galagoides demidoff
TGGTCCCAGCTACTTGGGAGGCGGAGGCAGGAGACTCGCTTGAGCCCAGGAGTTGGAGGTTGCTATGAGCTGTGATGCCATGGCACTCTACCCAGGGGGATAGCTTGAGGCTCCGTCTCAAAAAAAAAAAAAAAAAGAGATCTTGGTAGATAGAAAACCTTTGATAAATATCTGCCAGCACAGTGGTTATGGCACCAGCCACATACACTAAGGGTGGCAGGTTCCAATCTGGCCCAAACTTGCTAAACAACAATGACAACTGCAACAAAAAAATTGCTGGGCATTGTGGTGGATGCCTGTAGTCCCAGCTACTTGGGAGGCTGAGGTAAGAGAACCACTTAAGCCCAAGAGTTTGAGGTTGCTGTGAGCTGTGATGCCACCGTACTCTATGGAGGCTAACATAGTGAGACTCTTGTCTCAAAAAAATAAAAATAAATGTAAAAAAATAAAAATAAAAATAAATTAAAAATATACCATTACTATTTTTGTTGCCAGGCCATGTATGTCACTCTGAATCCACTAGAACTGAAATGGAGGAAATAAAGGTAAATTGTTTCTAGGTCAGGATCTTGTGCCAAAGCATGTTGTAGTGTGATTTATAATTTATAAAACATTTTCTCCATGTATTATTTTCGTTTTCAGATCTATAAAATGGTAAAAAAAAAAAAAAAACAAAAAAAACCACTAATTCTTTTATAAGAATGAGATACTTCACATAAAGTGCTCAATAAATGTTACCTGTTACTATTCCCTGGCACCTAGTAGATTCTAGCTTAATATTTGTTGAGTGAATGAATAAATATTCTCATGAGAGCCCTATAGAGTTTATTATCTATATTTTTAAGATAAGAAGCTGAAGTCCAAAGAAACTCAACAGCTTGCCCAATATCAGCTAGTTAGAGAAGGGGCCCATGCTTCTAATGCCTTGAAAAGTTTCTAGTTTCCAAGTAACACAACTAACTCCTAAACCAGGGCATGGTAGCCATTTGCTTAAATTAATAACATTGGTGACTTTACACTGTAAACACTACAGCCGTGGCCTTCTCTGAGAAGCAACTCAAGTGGTCATGACAGCTGTCTAAGTATGTCCTGCTGGATTGAGCCAGACTTCTTGCCATCTTTTCATGGGCTCTAACATAGGTTGAATATTAGAAGACAATACCATGCCTTAACAATATTTAAAGCCATAAATACTTGATAAATACAGCCTTCTAAGGCCATCTTGAAAAACAAAAACAAAGCCCCTAGATGCCAGATCGAGGATTAAAAATTCAAGTTTAGGCTCAGCGCCTGTGGTTCCAGTGGCTAAGGTGCCAGCCACATACACCTAAGGTGGCAGGTTCGAATCCAGCCCAGGCCCACCAAAACAGCAATGACGGCTGCAACCAAAAAATAGCCAGGCGTTGTGGCAGGCACTTATGGTCCCAGCTACTTGGGAGGCTGAGGCAGAAGACTTGCTTGAGCCCAGGAGTTGGAGGTTGCTGTGAGCTGTGATGCCATGGCACTCCATCCAGGGTGATAGCTTGAGGCTCTGTCTCAAAAAAAAAAAAAAAACTGAAATAACTATAGCAAGTTTAAAGCACTAAATTTTAAATGAAGACTGGAGTAGAGACAAACCATTGACCACAGCATGTGAAAGCTAGAGATCTGGAGATAGATCTGTGAAACCCCCTCATTTTCCATAGAGTGCTACTAATCTGCAGGCGAGTGAAATGACTGATCCAAGGTCACACGCCAGCCAGCCACCGCTCACGTGCTCCATGACAAATGCTACCAGCCAGTGCAACTGGAGTTGGGATCCACTGTTTTAAGCAAGGCCCGTGGCAAAAGCCAAACACAGACAGCTTAACTCACTTGCCCAAAGATAGGTAAAATGTTCATAATGCATTTTCTGTTCTGCAAATAAAGTCACCATTGACTTCCACTGAATGACTGTTTTTTTTAAGATTTGGGAAATTTTTGCCAAATCACCATGCCAGGAACAGCTTCATGTAGCTTATCTTCTAAACTTGAAGTATCCCTCCCCTCTCAAATGTTTTAGTCTTAGGAGTTGGGAAAAAAAAAACTTAAACACCTAGAAGCCCACATGTATACAATTGCACGCTTAGAAATAGACCACATCCTCTCTGTCTTTGTAAACAAAGTCTCTTGGCTGTCAGGGAAGTTTTAAGACTTTCTGAGGTCTCCTATTCTTTTAATCTCTAAAATTTCTCCCAAAGAAATTACAGCTACAATCAGACTCAGAGAAGCTAACAAATAAGAATATAACTAAAGAAAAATCCTGCATAGCTGCGTCTGGAAACATGGCAAGGGATGGAAGAGTAAACTCACAAGTCAGCTTATCCTTTCATTCAACAAAGGTGCTGGGTGCCAGACTGAATTCTGTGGGAGGCACCACTCCTACCTTGTTGGAGCAAGATGTGTTGATGAAATAAGAGCCCCTGGAAGGATCCGGGAAGGAATAGTTCAGCCGCAGCTCCTGCTGTGAAGTGACTATGCACTTTCGTTTCATGTTCAGAGGTATTTTTTAATCTTTCCTCAATGACAGTAAAACAAGACCCAATTTTTTTATCATCTCCACTTCGGCCTCATTACAGGCGAGATATCTGTATCTCTCTCAGAGACCCAGATAACATCTTCATCACCTCCATTAAAAAATAAAGAAGAGAGTGATGTTGGGCAGGGTAGGTGCAAGAGGCTTGCTAGACACAGCTGGCAGCACCTCTCCCACAGAGAGGACCCCAAATAGCAAGGGGATATTCACCTTCTAAGAGAGAGTGCGGAGAGTCAACGGAGACGCCAAGGGGAGGGAAGCAAAATAGCCTGGTCCTCCAGACGGGCAGGGGAAGGGGTGAGTGAGAGACTCCCACAACCCCAACGTGGGCTTTAAATCGTAACTGGGGAGAGGGTGGCTTCTGCACCCCTGCGGGCCTCCAGCCTAACACAGGAAGCTGCCTAGAGACTGCGCTGAGCCGTTGCCCCCAGAAGGGACACAGCAGAGTCCCAGGCTTCTGAGCCCTGAGCGCTGCAGCCGGCGCCTTCTGCGAGCCAAGCCTGGGAACTCTGCGTCTGCCCCGGGGACCAACACCTCCGCGGCTGCTGGGCCAGGGAAGGATAGGGAAGGATGGACGTTTTCACGTGCTGGACAAATGCTGCCACCACCGTTGCTGCCGGATCCAGGTACTAACAACCCCATAGCCGCCTCCTCCAGTCTCCTCCACTGCTACCGCCCAAAGGGGCCCGCAGTGCCCTGCCTGAGCTTTCTGTAATGGCCTGGGGACTAGCCCCTTCGCGGGGCACGAACATTCCCCAGTATCTGCTTGGACTGTGACAACCACAGGGGACGGGGAGACACTGGAGAGTGGCCAGTGCTCCTGGCCTTTTTAGGACAGAGGAGGGCGGAGCGTTCACTCCCTAGGGTGACCAGACGTCCCACTTTTGAACAATTTGTCCCGCGTCCCGCGGTGTTTTAAAAAAGTCCTGATTTTTGGAAAGAATGCAGGAACCGGCGGGAGAACAGGAAGGGAATATACGGTTTTCGGCTGCCATGTGGCTATTTCGCCAGGATATGAGTTTTATATTATTTTTGTTGATTTTATAATGCTAAACGGTAATAATAACAAATAATTGTTGAGAAGTGATTATCGAGAACTGCTTATCAAAGTTTGCATTGTTGTCAGGCCCTGCCCTGCCGGGTCCCCTGCCCCGCCCCCGCCCTCCCCTCGCCATGTTGTCCCGCTTTACCAAGGTTAAAATCTGGTCACCCTATTCTAGCCAGAAAACCTGGGCTGGTGACGAAGTTGTCGGCACCCTCTCAATGGAGAGGCAAGTCCAGAGGAGTCCGCAGGGTGTAAGAGTATCCCAACCCCAGGGCAGAAGCAGCACCAGAGCCCAGGAAGGGATGTGGAGGTGGAGACCTCGCCTCCTCCAGCCGTCCGATGCTGTTCACATAGCTGCCTCTTCTCCCCAGCACAAGCTTTTGGCACGCATGAGCCGCGGGGCAGCCAGAGGCCTGCAGGGATGTACAGTCTCAAGAAAGCTTGCCAAAAAATAAATAAATAAAAAGCTCTACGCAGAGGGTGCACCTTATATCCTTCCCTTCATGAACAGACAATGTTTGGGCAGCTGTTTCAACCCAATCTCACCACTGGATCCAGGACCAAACACCTCCAGCACCCAATCAGACCACAGCAAATGGGGCGGGCAGGGTGGGGGGAGTGGTGGAGGTGGTGATGTGGTGGTGATTGTTGGGTCCTAGGGGAAGGGTGGGTCTCCGGGAGCTTGGGCATGCAGGCAAGCTACTTCCAACTGAGAGGAAAGAACATGAGAGGGCCCTGTAGGACAAAAAGGACCAGGGCACCAGCTCCCCACCATTGGGACTCCCGCCAACCCTCCCAACCCCGGAGACAGCTGTAGTTGTTTCCACTGGAGCATTTTAACCACAGTCCACAGCCAGTCTTGTAGCCCTGCACACAGTAGGGTGAGCTGCCTCCACACTTCTGCAGCTGAGCTGGGGTGGGAGCTGGGAATCTGGGTACCTTTAAGCCTCCTAAGGATAGAGGCAGCTATAACTATCAAGGAAAGGAAGTGTAAATAGCTTGTGTCCCTCCACTGCCTGCCTCTATTAATATCAAGAGGGGCCTGTCCCTCTGGTTCCAGGCTCAAGGTACGTCCACCCTTTTCCTACCTGAGCATTCTTTTGGAGTGGATCACCGCACCACTCACTATCACAGCCTGTAGCTAAACTCAGTAAGTTTTAAGGGCCAATTTGCCAGGCCTGCCTCAGTGTGGTCCTCCCCTTCCCTACCCCAGACCCAGGCAAGCCATTCAGGGGTCAGGACACTGGGAATTACCTGACATAGTCCACCACTGCTGGCACCTGAGCACTCTCTCAGGAGTCTGAGGTCCAATTGACTGAAATTGCCAGCAACACCACAGTGCGTACCTACCTGCACAAGTTGAAAAGCAGTGTGCCTCTCCTTTTCTTCACTAAGCAGTAGAGTTCCCAGTGGAAGAAAATAGATGAACTGCAAAGCTATGTATTTTGAGCTGAGGGAAAAGGATCCAGATGAAAAGGAACAAGCATAAGAACTCTAGTAATCACATGGATGGAGCTGGAGAATGTTCTTCTGAGCAAAGGTGATGGGGTTTCTTAACCCGCCTCCATATGAATGCCTCCCCTAAGCTTCCTTCAGACACACCATTTCTCATAAATAAGTTTAATAAGGAGGATGTGCTATAGACACGTTTTATGCAAAAAAAGAAAGAACATACCATAAATAGATGGGAATTTAAATTTTTATTAGAATCATGATTTTTTATTCAATATATAATAGAGTACAGTTAACAACATAACATTCCAACATTCAAAACTAAAACTTTCAGAATCACCTCAATCAATATATAAAGCTTTAATTCCTGGAAAACTACTGTTTATTTCAATAGCACTCTCCTGATTTGCAAAACATCTTCCCACAATAGGGAATTTATCAATGAAATTTTATAAAGCTCCCTGTGTACCGAAGAGACTGACGTGACATCCACTTCATCTCCTACTAAAACCCAAAACAGAAAGGCGTAGAGGACCAACATCAAGCCATGTGCTGCTGAAGGAATCAAAGATAAATCTTACAGATCTACCACCACCGATTCAATACATTGGGCCAAAGACTGCTGAATCTTGGCGTCATGACAATACAAGGAGGAATGCTTCTTAATGATTCTTAGCAACACAAAAATCAAAACCACCCCTACTACAAAGATACGTGCATACAAACACACAAGCAAGCATCCTTTGACATGAAACACGAGGTGTCTATTTTCCTATGTTAAGATTGAAGTGAACATGACTATGTATTTTATAGAATGATGCCATGGGACTGTCTTTGATGATGTACACGGGAACACAACTCCTGAGCCAGAAAAAGCTGTAAAACAAAGCCTACTCTCACTGGTACATACTTAGTTAAAAAGTTATATTTAACTGCTTAGTTTTCTGAAGAAAGCAGAGTAATGAATGGTCCTCTATTCAAAGTAGTGATAAAAATAATCACACCTCAGATTACTCCCAATGTAACTTAAGATATCTGACA
Source organism: Galagoides demidoff (assembly GCA_963574575.1). Taxonomy (NCBI): domain Eukaryota; kingdom Metazoa; phylum Chordata; class Mammalia; order Primates; family Galagidae; genus Galagoides; species Galagoides demidoff. The sequence goes on from CAUYQV010037188.1 coordinate 6,093, forward strand.
TTTACATAAATATCATTTGACTAGGTAATAGGAAAAAAATTAAGTTCTTAAAAGTGCTATGCCTTACTAGAATTTGAACACAAGGAAAAGTGAGGAGTACACTCTTCTGCCTGTCTCACAGAAGCCTCTACTGAGAATGTAAAAAGGAGCTGAAGGTTATCCAAGAGTGAGTCCACTTACTATAAGTGTCTTAAATTTACAATGTGCAAGAAAATAATGCACCCAAGAGTACAGAGCGGTCCCTTGACCCCCGGTAGCCTCTTGGCAGACTCAAAATAAGCATAGCCTTTATGTCGAGAAAGCTTGCCAAGCGGGCATTGACAACATATTTTTATAGAAATGAGTATTCAATAGTTCACTAAAGTAAATTAGGGAAAGTAAGGCTGTTACAAAGATCTCTAGATTATATGGAAGCAGGTTTAAAAAATAGCTCTATAAAAAAATTAAATGACAAAGAAAACTCATAGTTCTAGTTTTTTTTAATGTCATAGGACAGCCAGAAATATCAAATGAAATAATTGAATAATGTTAAAACAAACACTGTTGGCATTATTTTGCCAGACTATTTAGCATAGAAAGAAATTAAGGCTATATGACTTTTTGAAAAAATAAGTATACCTAGGCTTAAAAGAATAAGAGCAGGAATAGTTAGGCTAACAACAATTCAGAGAATTCCCATATATAAGGCGTGGTAATAGCTGTGTATTTGGATTCTTTATGAGCACACAGGGCTCCTTAGATTATAATATAACCAAAAGATTTTGGAAAACAAAGTGTAACAGAACAGCACAATAAAAGGAAGCTTTTGATTAACTGAGCAAATTGTCATGGGCTTTAATTTCTATGTTAGAACTATAACTAAAGGTAGGAAGAAGGGAAACCAAATACAAAAGCATTATTCTGTCCTAGAATTGTTTGGCTACTAGATACTGCCAACATTTCGTCTCTGGAACCATTGGCTGGTCGAAATGGAAGTGAGATAAGCTGGTGTCTTAATAAGGTTCCCATCAGTGAAAAAGAAGGGGGACTTCAAATTAATTCACACCGGTAAATGCAAGTGACAGCATTCGAAACAGAAGAGCATCAGTATAACCAATCCGAAAGGGAAAACGAGGGTTTTAACATTATTACTCACAGCAAGTGAAGAAAACAGCCCAAACCCCCTGCCTACCACAGAGCAAGTTCTCTGAGGGGGGCCGGAGAGGGGAAGAGCCAGGACCTGGCCACCCCCACGGACCATGAGGCGTGTGGCCTCGCCCTCTCTCCTCCTCGCCCCCTCCTCACTTTTAATGAATTTATGACAAAAAGATACGAGTTACAAAGTGACTTTTAACTTGAAAATATCCTTCACAAAGATGTATTTGAATTATAGTTTTCAAATGAACAGATATAATCTAAAAAACAGAATACGACCTGCCTTCCGATGACCATTCCACACTAGTGTATCCTAATGTGTTACAGTAGAAGTCTGCTATCGATGATGTACTGAAGAAGATAAAATATTGCTGCAGATCAGCGTAGGGCCCCCGGTAAAGAGGAGGAGGAGGAAACCCTTTGTGAAGACTTCCCAACTTCATTATAAGACGATTTCACCTCTAAAGAAGTCCCAGAGTAGGAAGGCTGAAAACATGACCGCAGGGAGGCCCAAACCTAACAGATGCCTTGTAAGGACAATTGTGTCAAAGGTGCAACACATCTAAAAACTACTTCCCACTTAAAAATAAATACAAAAAAACTAGGTGTTTGCCCAAATACGTATCAAAAATGTTCATCACAAATACATGAACATCCATCCCACCACAATTTCTTAAAATTCACTAAAATAAGAGCATTCTTTTTAAAATTAACTTTAAAGATATATTTGCATACTTTAATCTTGATAAATTTACTTTTAAATAGCTGAAAACATTATCCAGCAAATTCTTTGGAGCCCAGGACAGCTACTTTTCCCACGCCCGCTTGAAAGAATTGCCATGGAATTAAGGAGCAAAATGAAAGCATTTCTTAGATTTAATAAAAGATCTTTAATTTTCTTGTGTACCTAAATTATTTCAGTAGATTTAGAAGAGTAGGAAGAAAAGGGATGAAAAGAAAGAAAGAAAGAAAGAAGGAAGAGAGAAACAGGAAAAAAAATGGGGAAGAAAGATTTCCCTTTAAAATTATCATCCAGGTAAATAGTATTACCCTTCAGAATACTAGGTAACCAATGATTAAAGTGCTTGGAATTCAGGAACCTTCTTAAAGATTGACAGCAAGCCTCAGATACCACTAGACAGCTAGCACTCTGACCCTCAGACCCCCGAGACTAGGGCAGGTTCCTGGTCAACACCCTGTAATACTTTAGATCAGCAGTCACACCAAGAGTCTCTAATCCTGGCAGACCAACCCAACTTCTTTCCCAGACAACAGGGAGGTCAGCCTAGTGGGACTTCTACCGTGTTCTGTCGTACCCTGTTGTACCCTGTCTCCTTGTCTAGGCTCTGACAGTCTGAGCCACGTAAGGCACACGGGGTGTGCCCTCTGGCTCTTGTCCCTGAAATAAAGCCAGTGCCTGGACTGGGGATGCAGAATGGAGGCCGCACACTGGCCCCTCCTGGCAGTGGTCAGTACACTCCTCAACCTCTGAGCCAGTGTGCAAAGCTCAGGGAAACACCTTGCCACTCTCACACTTCTCTCCAGAAGTGAAAGAGAGGGAGGGTACGTGATCAGATTTGGAGTGAGAAAAAAGGCCATTTCACTTTTTAAAAAATTCACCACCTACATTTAAGAGAAGGGTGTAATGTCCAGTTAAGAAATACACACTGAGACCACCGGGGTTGGGGTCGGAGGTGGGCAGAAGGGTTGGGTGGGAAGTGGGCAGGGAGTAGAACAAGACCCTCCTGCTGAATGTCCTCTCCAGTTCCTGGGGACTCCATCTTCAATACTAAAGCAAACACTGATATATAATAATTCTGAAGAACTCATGTTCATTTCTTTTACAAAAAGAGAAAGATAACTATTCTAAAATAACACTTTTATTCTGGAGAAAACAAATACCTCAAAAAAAAAAATCCTAAAAGATGTAGAGAGCGGGAAATCTGGTTACCATCCTCACCGCCTTCCACACCAAGCTGCGAGGAGGGCGTGTGCGCGGCTGTCCACCCCGGCCAGGCCTTCTTTACACCACAGCCCCCAAGCCCCAGAAAGAGCAAAAATTGATTTTCAAAACAGTCAGGAGCAGTATTTGATCATGAAGACACAACAATCGCAGGTGATTTCGGGAAATGCTGGTGCTCCGTGGAGTCCTTGGAAAACAAATCAGGGCCAGTGCTGCACAGAGAACAGAAGCCCCAGACAGAGGACGAAAAGGACGGAGGAGCCATCCGAGGCCCCGTCCGCGCAGGGACTGCAGCCCTGGACGTCTCTGCAGAGGTCACAGGAGGACAGCCTGGCCTGGGCATTGTAGCTTCTCACCGCGTGTCTCCCTGTGCAGAGACAGACATTGTTCACCCGTCAACCCTGGTTTAGAGACGTTCACTTTGCCACAATGCGAAGGCCTTTCCATGCGCTTTTCCATGCGCTTTTCTGCGCTTTCTATTCTTCCCATAATTTTACGTTTCTTTACAAGAAACGATTGAAACACTCAAGCGGGGGCCAAACTGCTAACCCAATCCAGGAGAGAAACAATGCACGGTCCAGTGTCCCCGCCGGCCGCCGGCCAGCAGGAAGGGCAGCCCCAGACCTACCACAAGCCGGGCGGGAGGCTCCTGGGCTGCGGGAGGACTCTGCCACTGAGGACGGCTCAGTGTCCTCAAGAGTTTATCTTAGAGGCCGCGTGCAGGGCTCGCGCCTGTGATGCCAGCACTCTGGGAGGCCAAGGCCGTGGATTGCTTGAGCTGAGGCTGTTTGAGACCTGCCTGAGCAAGAGCAAGACCCTGTCTCTACTAAAAAAATGAAAAACTGATGCAAGAGGGTCTCTTGAACCCAAGATTTTGAGGTTGCTGTGAACTATGATACCACAGCACTCTACCCAAGGGGACAAAGTTAGACTCTGTCTCCCAAAAAAAAGCGTTTATCTTAGGACATTTTCGGTACAAACAAAATTCTAATCATTAGAACTACTGAAAACAGATATTAACACTAGGCTTTATTTTTAAAAAGTACATAACTGAAGGGAAGGCTGCCTACACAGGGTCTTGCCTTGGTGTTTTGTTTTGTTTTGTTTTGTTTTTGGAGACAGAGCCTCAAGCTATCCCCCTGGGTAGAGTGCTGTGGCTTCACAGCTCACAGCAATCTTCAACTCCTGGGCTCAAGTGAGTCTCCTGTCTCAGCCTCCCAAGTAGCTGGGACCACAGGTGCCCGCGACAACGCCTGGCTATTTTTTGGTTGCAGCCATCATTGTTGTTTGGCGGGTCCGGGCTGGATTCAAACCTGCCACCTTAGGTGTATGTGGCTGGCACCTTAGCCACTTGAGCCACAGGCGCTGAGCCAGCCTTGGTGTTTTAAAACATTGAACACACAGTGTCTAAAGCTATTTATGTAACCTGGGTAAAATTTATAGCACGCGCTGATATAATAAAATGTTTACAACTCTATAACAAACTCATTATAAAACATAAATCAGTTTTTATAATTTTTAAAGACATTCTCATTTCTTCAAAATTTTTCAGAGATTGTTTTCCATATCACAAACATGTCTTCAGATTTTTTTTCATAGTTTTTTAATGGGTCAATAGATTTTGATTATTCTGATTTTTCCCATACTTTCATTTTTCAAATGGCCCCTTATAAATAAGTTGTTTTCCACCAAAAAATTTACATAAACTGGGTCTTTTTTGTTTCATAAGTTCTTTTTGGTTTTTTGTTTGTTTGTTTGTTTGTTTGTTTGAGACAGAGTCTCACTATGTCGCCCTCCGTAGAGTGCTATGGTGTCACAGTTCACAGCAACCTCAAACTCAGGCTTAAGCGATTCTCTTGCCTCAGCCTCCCAAGTAGCTGGGACCACAGGCACCTGCCACAACACTAGCTATTTTTTTGTTGCAGTTGTCATTGTTGCTTAGCTGGCCCAGGCTGGGTTCGAACCCGCCAGCCCCAGTGTATGTGGCTGGCGCCGTAACCATCGTAATACTGATGCCGAGCCCTGTTTCTTAAGTTTTTTAAATGTTCTCCATGCACCTAAGAAATATTAGTTGGGGAATTTTGCAACTAGATGTCTCAAAATGTCCCACAAGTCCCTGGGTGTATCCCCCTCCTCAATTCTAAAAAAAGGCCAAAGATAAGAGATGCGGCTTGTTGACTAAAGAGCAGAGAAATCTGGTGCCGCTCCTCAGTCCTAAACACTCTATCAGGAATAGCCAACAATGTAAGCAAGCTCGTTTTGTTTTAAAGTATAATTATCTACAACTACCTAACTCATGAACATTTTCATGCTTCTCATGCATTCTGACAATTCTGAGCACCAAGGGTGAATATTCAAAATAAGACTTAACACAATTACACAACTTAGCCCAGAGATCACACATACACACACTCTGTGATCAAATATAGTTTAGTCTTATTTCACCTGGGGGAGCTCCAGACAAGCCCACCATTTTTCACATCCCAAATTCCTATCATGTTATAAAATAAGAATTTACCAGAAAAATCAAAGAAGCTCAGTTACCAGTAAATCAAAGAAGCTCTGTTATTTTCCAAACAGACTATACTTCTCTGGTTATACTAAAAAGAAAATCTGTCATCCAGTGTAAGTTTTAGCAAAATATTGGGCTCCATCCATGAAGACACAGGTAAACCCAGGTAAATGTCACCACACTGGGGGTGCTGCCCACACTCCGTCCTGACAACCCCCCCACTGTAAAACAGGAATCAGATGGAGTGAGTGCTTGGAATAGAAGCATAACTTTGGGAAATGAACATACAGGACTCTGTGTCAATTTTCCTTTGTAAATTTTTCAAAATCTAAAACATTACAAGCAAAAAAAAAAAAATACATAAATCACTTTTTAACGTTCATTTGCAAAATGTTACGTGACCTTGCAAATTATCAATAGTCTTTGTTTAAATGGTGGGCTCACCTCCTGCATCCCCATCTCCTACACTTTCTCCTTCACAAAAAAAATCTGACAGGTGGTCACTTGGAATGAATGAGTGAATGAACACCTGGATTAACTCAAGTATGACGTGAGGAACTCTAGAGGACACTTACTTGGCTCGTAGTAGTCCACTATGGACACGGAAGCATCTTGGGTATTTGAAACTTTAAAGCTTCTCACGGCAGGAATATCAACACAAAACTGGGTTTCATTTACCTTGAAAAACACAAAAGACTCTTTAAGGCGTTGGCACCCTATGTGTTCACAATAAATGGAGTAAAACACGTTACTTTGTCTTACCCTTTTAGGAAACAGATAATATTTAGGGAGACTGCTATGTGCTGGGTCGTGCTAGAAGGACTGCCTATGGGTTGATTGTCTGTAACTTGGAACGACCTCAGAGGATAGGCATTGTTCTTGGTTCCATTTTGCTGACAAGGGACATTGAGAATCAGAGTGGTTACACGGGCAGAAAGCCTGCAGGGGCACATCCCTGGGACCAGGGTGCCTCGCCCTGGTGGATTACCCTCAGCTCATGGGAGCTGTATCACCCGGTAAGTGGGGCCACCCTGAGATGCAGAGGGCGCCGAACAACCAAGGCCTGATGTGCAGAGTGCACGGCCAGCTTCCTCCTCCTCCAGAAGGAACTACTTTTGCCAATTTGGTAAGCAATACTGCTTAAGGGATCAAAAATCACTAAATTACTTCCAACCTCCCATTACTTGCCAATAGCAGTCAAATTAATCACTCAGACAGTATTGAGCACTCAGAGTTAGATAACCATTAACAGGAACATCAAACTCCCACACCAGTGACGTGCCAGACGAAAACCTTAAATTTGTTTCTCAAGTTCCAAATCAGGCCCACGGATGTCAAGCATTATTTAATATAAGAAAATTTCAGAAGAGCAAAAGAATCTAGAGACTGAATGAGTTTTAACAGGGCTTTAATCAGAGTGGTTTTTGAAGTGCCAAAAGAAATAGGAACCTTCAGGAACCAGCTTTTTCAAAGTAGATATTTAGCAATGTATTTCTGATTCATACTTGGCAAAACTGGAATAAGGAACACATGTATCCCCCATACAATATGAAATCCTAAGAACGCTTAGAACTCGGGATTGATTCAGTGTATGAGGATCGTGCAGATGCTGGACAAAGAGGAGACTCTTCCACGCCAGCAGTTTCCAGACATAACAAGCAGAGTCGGGAATTCCTCCCTTCCCTTTCTCTCCCCTATTTTATGCCCCTTGACCTTGCATCAGCAGCGAGCCCTCATGCAGCCATGGCAAGAGCACGTGAAGCTTGTATCCTATTCTGCGGCAAGACCAGACTCTGCGATGTGTTTATGATTTAAGCACCTAACTTTTCAAGGCAGAACTATCAACCCCTTTGAGATTTGTTAAAAGCTTCATGAAATCATTTTAAAATGTGTAATTAAAGCCTTTCATCGTCAGCATTTAAACGAATATGTTTAGCAATTCCCTGAGGCAGGGGAATTCTCATATTGATATCTGGACTGAATTTTCTGAAACTATAACATGAAAATTGCTATCCCTTTTATAGCTGGGTTGAGGCAATGCCAGCCAGATCTTCATCAGGCTCGCCATTAACAGAATTATCTCTCACTAAGTTCACAGGGATGCCTTTCTGGCAGAGACAAATATATGGTTGCCATGTAAATCAGAGACACAAAAAGCTACAATAGTAATGACTTAAAGGAAACACACTCACAATAAGGCAGACATTTGAACACAGTAAACGATAGTTTTGTGCGTAGTTACTTAAATGAAACTTATGCTTTGCTACTTACAGAATCTAAGTAGACGTGGAGTCTTCCATGATCGTGTTCCACTTTCCTCACTGTCTGGCTTAGAGGGATGGCATCTGAAGGCACAGTGAAGCCACTGAGCAGGTTAACTTCCATGAGAGCCATGCCGCTCCTGTTGGGGCCTCGGAACCTAGACCAAAGAGGGGAGGAGGGAAGGAAACCATTCAGGAAGAAACTAAAGCTGTTAGCCAGCGATCTGCACAGAAAAATCAAAACCACCAGATGTTAACTCCAAACAGTAAGTTCAAATATTAATAAAATGCACCATGGACAAATTTAAAACAGGTTGTCTTTTTCTTACACGTGTGATATTCTTATAACTTTCAGCCATATGCAGAATAAGGACCTAATAATGAGTTCATCTGACAGACAGAATGGAATTCCTGCAGCGGGGCGGGCCTGTGCTCAGGTTAACAGCTTCCAATGCTAAGTGTTTCTTCTTCCTCTCTCCCTTTCTTTCTCCTTCCTTCCATCCTTTCTTTCTCCCTTCTTCATTCCCCTTCTTTCCTTTCCTTTCTTTTTCCTTTCTTTCTTCCTTCCCTTCCTTCCTTCTCTCCCTCCTTCCTTCCCTGTGCTCATAGGATGGTATCAGGTGCCACCTCCATCCTTTCAACTGATTACTGTTTTCTTCCTTCCTTTCCTTCTTTCTTTCTTTCATGCTTCCAAACCAAACTGCATTTTTTTCATTTTTCTCAAAAGTTGACAGCATCAAACTTCCCAGCTGAAAGCCAGGACCTAAAAAAGAAGATACCGCTTGACCCCTTAGGGGTAGACCCCACCCAGCCAAGGCCTTAGCACCCTTGTCTTCATCTGGTTTAGAAGAACGAGCACAGCGGGGAAGGGCCTTCCTTTTGTCCTCCCACATGCTTGGAGCACATTTGGCTGTCTCCGTTGGCCTCCCTGTGAGAATTACAAGCCTTGGAAGTCTTATGACACCACATCCTCGCCCTGTGTAAACAACGTGAGCATCAAAGAATTGGGACGGCAATGACATTTTTATTTCCCCGAAAATAAATGCATTTTTTTAAAAGTGAATTAGACGGCAAGAGCTTTTCATTTAGAGCAGAAAGAGCCCAGAGTGACGATGGAGAGAAGTTTGCCTCCAACGCGAAAGGATCACAGCATTCAGGGACTTCCTGTTGTCCTTTCAGACGGCAAAAGCACAAAGGGCCGTTAGACCTTGGTTTTCGGAGCGGTGAACCAGGGCCTGCCAAACATGGCTGATGATGGAAAAGCCATTCGGCACAACTGCTGACTTCAGCTGGCCTGACAACCCGCAGCAACTAAAACCATCTGCTGGTGACACGCGTTGCCAAAATAGATGCTATTGAAAACTAATAACTGGACTGAAACTAGAGATGTTTGTATATGAGCAAAAATTACAGATGAGAAAAACAGCCCAGATGCTTCAACACGCAGCAGTGCCATGCAGATGACACAGGAGTCCATCACCAAAGGGCCTTGGTTGACCTGGTCTCTCCACCAGCCAGGGGAGACTCTGCTAAACGGCCCTGCCACACAGAGCCTGGGCTGAGGTAATGTCTTGGAGCCTGCTGATAGGAATAATGCGCTGATGTTTATCAGGTAATCTTTTCATAATGTGTGGCCGAAAACAATTCACTGACATTTGTGTTTCATATGAGAATTTTCCCAGAAAACTGGTAGCAGCATTTAAATTCTTTTTGTAAAACCCCTGCCCTCATAGGAAAACATCTCCTTTCATGAGGCTCCACATGCCCCCCTGATTCCCAGTGCTGGATGGAGCCTGGAATCCTGCATCCTGCCGCGAGACCCTGTAAAGGAGGAGGCCCCTCCACGGCCTGCGGCCTGGGGCTCCTGCATCTCCTCATGTTTCCTCGCTTCACCTCCCAGAGCTTAATTCTCCACAAGATCCTTCTTCTTTGCCTTTCTCAAAACTAGAATTTTAGAGTTCCTGAAAGGATTTATTTTATTAATGTCTGTCTCCCCATCTCAGATTCTTTTTTTTTTTTTGGCCGGGGCTGAGTTTGAACCCGCCACCTCCAGCATATGGAGCCAACACCCTACCCTTTTGAGCCACAGGTGCTGCCCCACCATCTCAGAGTCTTTACAGAGTTATCATAAGAAGTAAATGAGTGCATGTAAAAATGGGTGGTACAATGCCTAGAATAAGTCTGTGATTGATGTAGGTTATTAGTGTTCATAATAATAACTCAAAGTTGTTCTTCTGGAACAGAGGCCGATGGCAAGCTTTGTAAAGAGTAACTGGAGCCCTACTCTCTTCTCAGATGAAAAGGAAGCCAGTGCAGAGTCTCCAATGTGCCCGTTAGCCTAAAATGCCTCAGAAGGTGAGGAGTGCGGCAAACACGGGAGACTTTACCCCAAACTCACGAACAAGATCTAAGGACAATACAGGTGGTAGCAGCAAGGGAGGAGACTGGTTTCAGGCAACAGCTAAGAAGGTGACCACCCAGAAATGACCTTGGAGGACAGCATCTGGAAGCTCAGGACCACATTCAGTGGCTCCCAGCCCAACCACAGCGACATTCCACCCAAAGGATACAGGATATTTCACGAGGGCAGACGGCAGTTCCTCAACTGCATCTTTGTAGTAACTCCCAGCTCAACACTAAATGATGCACACGCATGTATGTGAGGACAGATTGACAACAGAGGCCTTGCAAAGCCTCTTGATTCAAGAACTTTCACAAGGAGTATCTCAAACTTGCGTGTGCATTAGACAAACCAAGATTCTGCAGTGTCAGAGACCTACTGTTAAGTCAGGACCTTTTACCAATGGCCTAACAAGACCCTCAGACACCCTGAGACAGACCAAGAATCACCGTAATAAGTATTCTCAGGAGCTTCCACTATAAGTCTAATTACCCAAGATGCAAACATTCTAAATGGGAATGTTTTCAGTGTCTCTTAAAAAAACTATTCATTGATTTTTTGCATAATAATGGAACTGTTAAGGTTACATAATTGGAATAATTATTTCAACAGCAAAGTAACTCATAAGAAATAATCGTATTTTATTAAACATGATTATATTTAATATCATATTAAATATGATTGATTTAAAGTTTCCTAAATTAGACCTGTTTTTATTAATTTTTATATATATTTATATTGTTCTAGTCAAATTTGTTATAGAAGGAAAACTCATAAATAATTTTTGAACACATCTAAGAAATGCTTAAATATAATTAGTATTCCTATTTTGTAATCTGAAGCATAATGCATAACCAAATTCTTTGTTACATATAACTCCTTGTTTTGATATAGTTAGGCAACCATATATAATTAATCTTCAAATATATTTTTTCAAAAGAAAAAGAAAGAGGAAGAAGAGGGACCCAAACAGATACTCACCTTGTGCACACGTTCAAGTTCACGTGATTGACATCATCTTTATTATCTTTTACAGTAACATCCAAATCAAAGGCTTCTTGATTTGAGATAGATCTTCGCCTTCTAGAAGACCCAGAATCTTTCACATTATAAACGACATTCAGCTGCAATAAATAAATTAGCACAAATAATAAATAGGCAATAAATTTCCACCTTTATGCATTCTAAATACTATTAACATTTTAGGTAATGATTCTTTCTGGGATAAACCCAAATTAAATTTGTATTCTTCAAACTGGAAACTAATTTTACTGGATGATAAGGTATCATTATGAACAAACATTTATAAAAACTATTTTAAAAGTTGAGAAAATCACCAGATTATATTCTAAAACAAGTATCATAAAACACTGTGGGTGATGTTGATGAGATATTGTTTTTTTGAAGAACGTAAACATTCCCTTAAGGGGAAAAAGTGAAGATACTGTGCGAACTTTTTGAGGACATTCATGGATTTTTAAGTTCTTTTTCCCAAATTGAGTCACTTTTCAAAAACTGGAACCTTAGAAACTCTCACTAAGATGAATCCTAGTGGAACATAAATCCGTTCAGCTGCTAAGGATTCTTTTTGATCATACATTTTTCAAAGATGATGAAATAAATTATGAATTTCAGGTCAACTGCATCTTTTCAGCGTATAGTCTGTGCCCAGCGCTGATGTTAAAGGTGTCTGGGGTGACCTAAGGACCAGGGTGTTTCTGAAAGGATATTAAATCAGAAGCTTAGGAATGTACTCAAAATTTCCTGGGCCAGTCTCAGGCTAGGATGGATTGGTATCTATTAATATTTAAATGTTTTATCCACCTTTTAATGACCGAGATTCATAAAGCTTATATTGCTATGCAATATTTATTTTCTTTTACTGATATTAAAACAGATGTGTGTGTGCACACACACACACCCCTGAAAACTACACACCAAGTACCCTTCAGATTTATATACTTTTAAAAATCCTGTCTCTAAGCCTGTACCTTTCAAATCAAAGAGTTCCAATCGTTTTATTCTGCCATAACCCAAGCTCATGTAATCCTTCAGGCCCTTGATCATTCTGGATATCTCACTCTGGACATTTGTCAACTCTTTCTTAAACTATCGCAATTGAAATTAGAGTATTCCTAGAACAGTTGAAGAATGGTTTCACAAAGTTGGGGAGATGGTTTTGGTTATTTTCACAACCCGCTTTCCAGAGGCATGCGATTGTCCCTTTAGAGACCAGGGTCATCAGAAAATAAACAAGGACTACTAGATTTGTCTTGCAAGTCATAACTAATGCCCATTTATATCTAAGTATTAAGGTTTACAATTGGCCCGCAGTAAAGCTCAACCACTCACGCCAAGCCATCTAAGAGATTTGCAGTTTAATTCCACAGCTTGGCATTTTATTACCCAAAAGAGGGTAATAATTACTGCAAACTCAAGAGTTTGCTTTGCCTTCCAGAGGCACTTACAAAAGTACCAACTGAAGGTAATCTCAATTCCCATTTCTTCAGGGTGACTAAACATTTCGCAATTCTTTTTCCCCCATCATGAGAAGTGCCTACTGGTCCTTCCTTCTGTGCTCTGTCTTTTGAGACGATGTGAAACTGATGAACATTCTGACCAGTAGGTACCACATTTGCCTCTGTGTCCTTTGAACCTCAAGTAAAAATAATTTGGTTTCAGTAACTTAGCTGCATTTGGTTTATCAGAAATGAATTCCAATCCATTGGGGATGTAAGTATCTATAGTTTTTTTCGATTTTATCTAAAATATATGGCATATTTACTCTCGGAATTACTCTTTGCATGGAAAGAGAGCTTGGGGATGAAAACTTTCCCTTAACCTTTGTTAGTCAAGACCTGCATATACTCTTCACTTTCTCTTTCTATCCTTTTCATTGTGATCACTTTCCCTCGACTTGTAAAAGATGTTTACTAGGTTTTGAGTATCATGCAAAATAATCTGAGAATGATTTAGAAGTTTACACATAATAAGCCAGCACACCTGTTCTCTCAACCAGAGTGACTGTACCTATTTTTGAAAAAGGACTTTTCCTCCGTAACAGCCATGTTATCACTTTCTCAGGAAACATTTCAGGATTTGCTTGGTTTGCTTCTTCTACCCAAGCACACAGCTCCGTCCTATCACATATTATCTTGGGTCTCCAAGAAGATGGTTTTAAAGCCCCCAAGTTTGTCTTGTATTATTTAGTTATAATAATTATTTCATCCATTTTTTTTTTTATTTTTGAAACAGATTCTTACTCTGTTGCCCCAGGCTAGAGTGCTGTGCCACTGGCCTAGCTCACATCAACCTCAAACTCCTGGGCTCAAGTGATCCTCCTGCCTCAGCCTCTCAAGTAGCTGGAACTATAGGCAGCCACCATGAAACCTGGCTAGTTTTTCTGTTGTCTTATTAGCAATGGGGTTTCACTCTTCCTTGGACTGATCTGGAATTCCTGAGTTCAAGCGATCTTCCTGTCTCAGCCTCCCAGAGTGCTAGGATTACAGGTGTGAGCCGCCGCGCCCAGCCTTCAGTATTTTTCATACTAACTGCATTTTAATTGTAGTTCCTGCTAGATCATAAAAAATATTTCTTTGGATTTTCAACCTGTAGCAGAGCATTGAACAAACATGCTCACACTCTAACTGTTACATTTACTATTACATTAGATTTCACATTAAAGGGACACATTTCTTATCTTGAAGTCAATAATTTGTATACTCTTTATACTCTTAGATGAATATTAAGAAGTTGTTTGTAAGGCGACATCTGTGGCTCAGTGAGTAGGGTGCCATATGCTGAGATGGTGGGTTCAAACCCGGCCCTAGCCAAACTGCAATAAAAAAAATAGCCAGGCATTGTGGTGGGTGCCTGTGGTCCCAGCTGCTTGGGAGGCTGAGGCAAGAGAATAGCCTAAGTCCGAGAGCTGAAGGTTGCTGTGAGCTGTGATACCACAGCACTCTACTGAGGGCAACAAAGTGAGACTCTGTCTCTTCGGAAAAAAAAAAGAAGAAGAAGCTATTTGTAAAATGTCTATTTGTTTATCACATGATAGGAGAAACTTTACCAGCCTTATAATTTCAGAACTGTATTTCCCAAGAAAAGGTGGGAATATCCAATGATTTATATGAATCATATTAGAAGATTTAAACCCTCACTTCAAAAAGCAAATAATTCCCAAGAAATATTCTTCAAATAGATTATCCATCCACTTAACTGCTGTCTACTCACTAGCCAGTAACATCTCTGATCCTTTTTATTAAAGAGAGTGATGTATCTTGTCAGTCATAGAAGTAATTCCTTAAAAACTTAAGAATTTATGTTATCTAAGTTGAAGATTTAGCAATGCCTCAAACCAGAGAATTATTTTTTAAAAGTCACATTTAACTTCAAAAACTAAACATTATGCCATACCTGACAAATAGCAAATCCAAAACCACTGGCAGAAATATTAATGTCCATTGGCTGCAGCACAGCAAGCTGAATAAAGGCGAAAAAAGAAAACGTAAATGAGGCTAATTCTCCATATCTCGATGCTTCCAAAATGGACAAGAAATCAGCGCTATCCCTTATAGGCCTGGAAGTAATTACTAGGAAGCTCCAGCAGCTTTGCTTGGTCTCACACAGGGAAATCGGGGAGTCCACCAGGTGAGGAGGTGAAGGAAGAGGTCAGGTTTGCACCCCCCCTTGGCTCCCTCACCTCCACCCTTCAAGAGAACCCATTAGAGCTCCTGACAGCTCTGTCCTCCTGTTGGAAGGATCAAAGATGAGAAACCAATGTCCGGGCCCCGTCCTTTGGCCTTCCCGGGAGCACAGAGACGTGCCCACACTGACTGTGCCAACTTTATTCCTCTTTTCCTTGTGCCATTACACCTCTTTCCCAGTTTCCAGCCTAGAAGCTACAACCTTCATCCACTATCCTCAACTTCCCACAAGGTTAAGCAAGGGAATAAAATTAAGAACTAGCATATTCTTGTACTTTATTTAAAGTAAGAATTCTACTACCGGTTCTATGGACTCTCCTAAGAAGACATGTAGAGTAGCTGAAAAGAATAGTCTTTGGAACCACGAGTTGGAATTCTTGCTCTGTTACTGTTACTAGTAATATAATCTTAAACATGTACTTGACCTCGCTCAGCCTTGGTCTTACCATGTGCACAATGGGGACCCAATAGCATAGTAAAGGACACCCTTTCCCAGTGTGCCACTGCCCATGTTTTCTCTTTTTCCACCAATCCTTCCAAAGTTCTCATCCCCTCCACCCTTCCAGAGCACAGCAAACCCAACCAAAAGAGAGCGCCATTTTCCTTCTAAGGGACTCTGGGAATGAGTCTTTGTGGAAGTCAGCTGATTACTAACACAGCGGGATTCCAGCATAAAGAATCATCTGCACCAATTTCTGAATAATCACCCCTTGTCCACACCTCTGCTGTCTGAAGGAGAAAGCGGTTGTGTGCGTCAATCAGAAACTTTACAGGACTTGGTGAGCTTGGCCCCGTCACAGTCACTTGGATATCTGTCCTTTCTGTATTCATCAGGGCTGCAAATTCAGACAAGGCTTTTAAGGCCACAATGGTATCCTATTGAAGGGAGAAAAACATATGTGCATGTAAATACATGTCAAGTCCTCCAAAGAGAGAACTCAGCAGGAAGCCCGCTGTGCATCCATCCTCCTCCTTTGAAAGTAAAACATTCCGGACACAACTCAGAATCTCCTTGGCCTAGAACACAGGAGAGGCTCAGAAAATGCTCGCTGAACAGAACCCAGCATCTATTCTTATATCAGTTACCACAAGTGAAAAGCAGCTAGTACAGGTGGGGAATGGATCTATTGCATATAAATATCACATAGGAAGTTCATAACAACAATGAGAAAAGGTAAAACTAGTGACATCAACCTCTGACTTGAGTTACTAAACTTTTAAACTGCCATGTAATTTTATGAAGTAGTGAAAATAAAGCAACCACACACTTTCTAAGCTATTTGCACAAACACATATATGTGTGTATACATATTACATACACTGTAATTTAATTGCGGGGGGGGGGGGGGAATCGATCATCCCTCACCTGAGTAGATGCAAAACCTCCCAAGCTGTTTCTCTGGCTGCTGAGCCACTTCATAATCGGGATTCCCTCCGAAAACTGAAATTGCCGGAAGTGGGAGAGCAGCGCGTAGGCGGCAACTTCGATATCCAGGGAACGTGGCTGCCAGGAGTCAGAAAGTTTGGACGCTGACGACACCCAGAATCGTGTGCCTTCTGCAAGGGTAAGTGGTAACGTTCCAATCAATTACCATTAAAAAAAAAAAAAAAGTACATTTTCATTCTGTTAAACATTGGCACCCTGGTCCAAGTTCTACTTGACTAGCATAAAAATACATACATTTTTATACAGGTATACAGAGGGTGCCAAGGAAATGTATACACAAGTAAGAAAGGAAAAAATCGTGTTAAATTTGTAATACTCAAGTCATGTTTGATTCCAGCAGTTGTAAGAGATACAAGATTCAATACCCAAGATGACAAATGCTATCAGTACATAGTAAGTATTACAACTGAAATACAGTTTATTTCCTTTATTAAAATGCATATACCTTTTATAAGCACCCTCGGTATATATTTACACCAAGAGTATGTGTGTATTTATACGTGCACACATGTACACGAACATGTCCCTGTATCCCACTTTTTGAACTATTACAGGTTAAATATCCTTTATTTATATGCTTGGCACCAGAAGTGTGTCAGATTTCTGGGTCGTTTCTTCCAAATTTTGGAATATTTGCAGAATATATACACTCTAAAATCTGAAATGCTCCAAAATATAAAACTTTTTGAGTGAGCGCCCATGTAACACTCAAAGGAAATGACCATTTGACGTTCAACCTGCACTCCTTATAAATTTTCACCCCTTTACTAACTGCTTATATTTGAGGACTTTGGACAAAAATATTTTTTCCCAAGAGAATTCCATACATTTGACTTAAGACTGAACAGCTAAAAGTAAAAGATAAAACACGCTGTGTTCCAGAAGATAATCACATTCATTATCTGACCGGGCCATCCCCAAAATATTTTAGGACACAGTGGAAAGAATCCTGTTCTGCAAACCTGCCACTAACCGACTCCACTGTTCCGGAAACTTCTTCCCTTTTCATTTCCTGAAAGTTGGTGCTGTCAGATCAAAATCCAGGCTCCCCTAAGAACAATGAGGGACACTGGCCTCCTCAAACAACCGTCCTAGAGATAATCCTGGTATCGCCCCAAAGGACCACCCTACTCGGTGCCCCTCTCAAATATTACTGTTCGGACGCTGATGACACTTCGGTGGAATGTGAAATGACTGCCCCTGAGGCACTCAGAGACTAAGGTCAAGGACAGCTTCAGCCTCTGTGCAAGGATCTTCTAGTCCCCAGCACTGGAATTCACAATAAGAACTAAATCTAACTTTCTTTTCATAATAACATAATGTTTTGTACAGGGTCAGACATCTCTAAGCACTTTCTGTAGCTATCCCTTCTTGAATAAATGAAACTTTGAAGTTAAATTATTTCTGCCCCTCTACATACACAGATCCCTGAGTACTTTATAGAGGCCACTAGGCAGTAATGACAGCTCTATTTTTTGTCCTACTGTAGGACAAGTAATAATCCTCACTCAAAAGTAAAATCATACACACAGCTACCTAGCTAGCAACATTTTTCCAATATCTGCATTTCTTCTGAGTTGCCTGTTAAGTGCGCGTGTTTTGAGCATATGAAGCAGGCACCACCCACTCTCTCAATGCCCACAGCAGCCCTAACTTTGAAGTTAGTCCCACTTTACAGCTGGGGAAAGTGAAGCGGATAAGCGTGAGCTGCAAAACCAGAATTTGAATCCAAGTCGCTCCAGAGCCCAAGGTCATAGCAAACACAAAAGGCCAGGAATGGTATCAGACACTCAACGGGAACCCGACACGGACGGAGCACAACATCTGTCAGAGAAAGAGACCTCTGAGCCTGGAAATTCTATTTAAAAAATTCCTGAAGAAATTAGAAGCACTTGGCCATGTAAGGCCTATCTATCCTAGCCTCCTTCTATGCTTCATTATTCATGTCACTTGAATGATGCAAATGTTATCAAATTACAAAATTATCAACTACAAAATTTTCTCATGTACTTTACATATTTCATACTCACAAGAGTCTGACCCCCTCAAGGGCCCCACCTGTTACCTTTGTGTTCTGCTCTCTGAGTCAGCACATTCAAGGCTTCCTGCGCTTTAGGACTCCCCACAGACGACAGTGCATACGTTATAAGAGCTAGGGTATAATTGTCTGAAATTCCTCTACTGAATTCAGCCTCCAAGAAGTTGATAGAATCTTGTACATCAATATTAGGCTTGGAAGAAAAGAAAAAAAAATATATATATATATAACTATTCAAAATAACCCATTATCACATATTTAAACAAAAAATACTTCGAAACATTGATTTAAAAAATAATTTGTGTCTATTAAACACCTGATCTTGTTTCTAGGCAATGAAATTAACAATAATCATAGACATTTAAAGATCTGCCATGTATTTTGAAAATAAAGCTGAGCAAAGCAGCTCACATCTGCAATCCTAGCCCTCTAGGAGGCTGAGGCAGGAGGATGTGCTTAAGCTCAGGAGTTCAAGACCAGCCTGAGCAACAGCAAGATCCCACCTCTACAAAAAATAGAAAAATTAAAAATTAACTAGGAGGCTGAAGCAGAAGGATCACTTAAGCCCAGGAGTTCGAGGTTGCAGTGAGCTATGATGATGCCACTGCACTCTACCTGGGGTGACAGAGTGAGACAGAAAGGATGGAAGGGAGGGACGGAGGGAGGGAGGGAGAGAAGGAAGGAAAGATACCACTTTTCAACTTTCATAAGTAAACAGCCACCATTCCTTAGAAGAAACAAGAAACTTCTTTGCCAGTGTCTCTCCCACTGAATATCATAAACTCAGATAAGAGCAAAAAATATACTATGAGGAAGATATTTCTCCTTTTTGACCTTGGGTGCGGACACTCTAAATTCAAGAAGATTATCATCTATGTGCTTAGTACTGGGCCAAGAAAATAGCAGGGAGCTTAATAAAGAGAAGAGTGGTTCTTGATATTGTGAAATGTGGTCAGCAGTAAAGGCATCAATCCCCGGGACAGCTCTGGAGAAAAATCAAGCAGATCAGTATAACTGTCCATGAGCCCCCATTCTCATCCAGGCCTCCATGCCATTTAACAGGTCTTTCAGAGTGTGGGTATAGCTAGCACTAAATTAACAGACATTGTAATTGGTCCATGGTATTTTAAAAATACAATCCTTTAGCTTGGCACCTGTGGCTCAAGTGGCTAAGGTGCCAGCCACATACACCCAGGTGGCGGGTTCAAATCCAGCCTGGGCCCGCCAAATAACAATGATGGCTGCAACCAAAAAAAATAGCTGGGCATTGTGGCAGGCGCCTGTGGTCCCAGCTACTTGGGAGGCTGAGGCAGGAGACTCACTTGAGCCCAGGAGTTGGAGGTTTCTGTGAGCTGTGATGCCACAGCACTCTACCCAGGGGGACAGCTTGAGGCTCTGTCTCAAAAAAATGCAATCCTTCATGACCTAAACCTGCTTGAACACACTCTTAAATTCTAAAGAATTTTCTTTCCCCTAAGAAATTAACTGTTCTAATGATAAAATATGTATTGATTTATCCTACTAATAATAATACATATAAGGGAAAGCTTTTTTATAATTGTCTTCATTAGTCACAAAGAGTGGGCTAAAAATTTATTCTAATTTTGGAATGTGAGCACAAATGCAAAGCAAAAGCACATTCAAACTCAGATTTCAAATATAAAACTGCAAAACTCTTTTAAGTTTCCAGACACATATTTGACCCATTGAGACCTTCCTGGAATTCCCACCTATCATTTATTAAATTAAAGATTAAATACCTGATACTTTTTATATCCCAGGAGAGAAGTCACAATATAGGCTGTCAGTGTGACTGGACTCTTAGTGCCACCTTGAAGTTCACTGTGAATCACTCTTCCCGGCTCCCAAAATTCACCACTGGATTTCTGATGTCCTTTGAGCCAAGTATAGGTATCGTGTAACACCTTCTGATCTATATCTATGTAAGGGTCAGCTTCAAGGAAACATCTTAAAACAAAAGCTGACAACCTTTATGAAAAGGAGAAAAAAACACATGAAATATACTTTATACAGTCCTCCAACAACACTGAGCAGACAAAACAACGGTACATTTTCCCGCATCAGAAGAGCCGCCCCAGGGATAATCAGTGAAGAGGGAAGGAAGAAAAGAAAAACAGGGCTCAGTGCCTGTAGTTCAGTCGTTAGGGCACCGTCCACATGCACCAGGACTGGCAGGTTTGAACCCAGCCTGGGCCTGCTAAACAACATGACAACTGCAATAGAAATATAACCAGGCGTGGTGGCAGGCACCTGTAGTCCCAGCTACTTGGGAGGCTGAGGCAAGAGAATAGCTTAAGCCCAAGAGTTTGAGGTTGCTGTGAGCTGTGATGCCACAGTACTCTACCCAGGGTGACATAGTGAGACTCTGTCTCAAATTAAAAAAAAAAAAAAGGATGGCAGCAAAGAGACAGTAGAAACAACTCTGCTTAGCAGGTGGACCTGGCCAGGGAACTCCAGATTGACTCACAGAATATCAGATTTGATAAGGAAGTTAGAAATCATCTATTCCAGCCTCGTCATTTTATAGATTGAGAATTCTACAGTCACAGAGAGTTAAATAAATTCTCCAAGGTTACTCATCTTTGGACTGTGCTAGGTATTTACCAAAGAAGATCTCATACACACTTTGCAACCATAGTACCTTAAACTGAGAGAAATGGGTGTCTCCTGTCCTACAGGACAGGTGGAGGCAAACTACAGCCTGGGGGCCAAATCTACCCGGCCCAAGTCTGACCAGCGGGCCAAACACAGCCCAGGGCCTGTTTATGCGTGCACCACCTCCACCCCACCTGCCACCAACACCACCTAAGAACAATTTTTTTGAGGAAGAAAAGAACAAAACAGTAAATATGGAAGGAAAAGAGAGAGGGAGAGAAGGAGGGAGGGGAGAGGGCAAAATAAGGAAAGAAGGAAGAAAGGTGGGAAGAACCTTCAACAGGTTCTACAGGACCCAAAATGTCTAAAACATTTACTATCTGAGCCTCCCAAGGAAAAGTTTGCCAATGGCCGCCACAGAACATACATTGAGGTCAAAAGAACATCAAGCAATAAAATGCTGAAACCTTTCTATTTATGGATCCATAGTCTGACCCCAGCCAAGAGAAATTGTGGAGCAGACCTGTTTCATCTTACAAACACTCTGGTCTGATAAACATTACCAATGCCCGATAGCACCTAGTTCTTTTTTACTTTGGGTACACAAGGGAATTAACTTCCCTGCCCCCTTGAAGTTAGGCATGGCCATGTGACAAGCTCTGATAATGACAAAGTAAGTAGACATGTTCCCCTGAGGCTGAAGTATCTAATTACTAGAGCAACAGGCTTCAGCCTTCTCTTCCCTGACAGAGACAAGCTGGAGCCACCAAGGAGCTGGTGCCATGGCAGCCGCTGGAGAATGTCTGCAGAGCCCCCTGCTGATCCAAAATGGAAACACAGCACTCCCAGGAAACACCTTGAGAACAAACTGCTCAGACCTAGGAGAAAGGTGGGTTAGCACAGCACGCCTGGTCTGATCCAACCGTACAGTAAAATTGCCCAAAATCAGCCACATGGAGACTCCAGTCTGAAGGAAACTCTGAATGTTCATGATTAATTCCATTAACTGTTCGTTTCTCACAGAAAAGAATCTTAAAGAAACTACGTCAACTGTATTAACACAACATTTGTGTTAATCATGTCAGATTAGCTATGTCACAATCACCCAATTCTAACCGATCGTTCTTATCAGTTACACCATGATCGTAAACTAGTTTTACTGCTGTTTATACCACACACACAAAAAGTGGATTTATGACTCATCTTTTCTAAATAAAAACATTCAATTTGTTTAATGTTTTAAAATAATATTTTAAGAGGAGATTCTCTTTTCAAGCCAGACTTTGAGAAAAGCAGCCTCCCAGGCCACAGCACATGGAGACATGCCTGCCCAGTTCACGGCCATTGTGACCTAGTGAAAGCCCATTCCACAATGGCCTTGTCCACTTGGCAAAAACACTTACCAAGTACTCCCGGAAGGGTCATCGTCCCCAAAAGCACTGAAGGAGCCATCTTCCCTCTGATAGAGAAGTTCTCTCTGGTAACCTGAAGACACACAAATGGACCAATGTTCAACATCACCATCAAGGGCAATGAATGAAAGTTTCTAACCATCACCTCATGCGGAGAAAATGAGGCCAGAGAAGGGTAAAAAAGAAATCAAGCCAACGGACTAACAGTGAGGATTTTCTATTTTAAGTGCGGTAGGAAATTTAAAATGCCAGGATTTTTCAAGGTATTTCCTGTAAAATAAGAACTATGATCTCCAGAAAGTAAATTCAAAAGAATACTACAGCATGGAAGACCCTTCTAGCCATTCAAAACTAAGCAAAGTAAAGGTAGAGATTCATTTAACTCATTAGTATTCACCATGATGGTTTCGGTGCTTAGGCATCGAAAACCATTTGCTACCTAAGAAAAGTAGAATCTGGGATGTCGGAATTAAAGCTGAAGATTAAACTATTCCTAGGCCAGGTGTGGATATAGAAAAATGCTAAGTGATTTAAGATAATTATTCTTAGACTTCTTGGTCATGGCCAACTGGGGTAAGCCATAGGAGCAGCTAGTCCACCTACCACACCAATTCAAGTACATGGTGGTGTAATGAAGTTTCCATGAAGTAAACTAGGACGGGGGTTAAGCCTTGTGAATCTGCTCTAATAAAAGTAGATGTTTCATATGTGCAAATAAGTGACAGATGTTTCATATTTTCAAGGCGATGCATACAGGCCTCAAAGCCCAGTGACTGAGAAACTGTAGGCCAAACTCTAAAGAATTCACCAACCAACCCACAATAAACTAACTTACTAAAAATCAAGTTAAAATAGCCATAATTTATCATTAAAAAGCAAGCATAAGCCGGAACATTTCCAGCTCAAGGCCCTGCCCATCATTCTCTGACAATTAAGACCCCGTCCTGAAAACCACAGGACTTCATCATTAGCAGGTGAGGGCCCAGAACCTAAGCTTTGCAGCAGGGCTGGCAACCACAGTCATTAGTGAAACACTGAATTTAAACCCTAGTAATAAACAGATTTTACTTTATGAATACCATATTTCAGGAGCATCAGTGACTATAATGATTCACATTTCACTAAGAAAACATGAGCATTCATAGCTTAAAATTACAGTTAATCTGGTCTGGCCATGAAGTCCCCAACTTTCTTGCTTGAGCTAAGAACCCCTAGGTTTGAGCATCTAACTCAAATTACGGCAAAACAAAACGTGGTAAAAAACAAGATACGAGGCTACATGGTGACCTCGAAGACTTATGGTAAAAGCAACATAAACATTCAAAGTGACGGCAGAATTTTGCTTAACTTGAAGAAGGGAGCATTAGATTATAATTTTTGTGTTTATACTTAAAATATTTAATAATATTCAAGTAATAATTAAATAACCAACTTTTATTCAACACTGCCTAGATGTCGGGAACTGTTCAAAGCCCCTTGCAGATGTGGACTCAGGTAATTCTCACAACAAAGAATGAAACTCTGAGAATACGGACAGCGTGTGCAAGGCAACACAGTTAATAGGTAGTGGAGTAGGATTCAGCCCAGGTCACTCAGGTTCCAAAGTCACCGTGTCCTAGTATATCACAGAGCTCTTTCAATGACTAAACATGATAATATAAGAAAGGTCCTTATCCAGTCCCTTTTACATGGCAAGCTCTCAATAAACAATAGGCATTACTCCCTAACATGTGCAGGGAAAGGTTTCCTCAGTGTGAGCTTGATCAAATTAAAAACTTCATAAATTTGACTCTACAAAAAGTTTTTAAACTTTTCCATAGCAAAACACACTATAAGCAAGGGTAAAAAACAAGTAACAAATGAAAAGAGGGTATTTGCAACATATAAGATGAATAGATAACTGACAGCAATAATAATACGCAAAATTTTATTTATATGTTACTATGCAGAAAAACTTTTTTTTTAATTAAGGAAAAAGACAAAAAGTCCTGCAGAAAAAAAGTGTATGAAAGATTAGAATAGACACGTCATAAAAGACAAAAATATGAAGACGAACTTTAATATACAAAAACATGTTCAACTTCATAATAGGACAACAGAGATATCACTTCTCACCCATTAGCAAAAATTCAAAAATCCAACCACTCGTTTTGTTGAGTGGACTGTGCAGAAACAGGACTCACGCATTGCTGGAGGGAATTCAGAGGATACAACTACTATACAGGAGGATTTCTTACTCTTTGACCCAATAATCCTACTTGTAGGAATCAATCCTGAAGATCTCCAACAAGCCAAAAATGTATATGCAGATCACTCACCGCAGCTTTATCTGTAATTGTAAAATATTAGAAACTACTCACAAGGGGTAGGGGAGAAGGAGAAGGGGTATTCATTGTGGGGCACGCACACAGCTGGTTTAGACTTTGCCTTTTTTACTTAACGGTACATCTGGGAGATGAGTTACACACAAAGGGAAAAGAAAAGGGGGAGAAAAGAGAGAGACACCCCTCTGAACATACTTTTTTAGATCATCTGACTTTTAGAAGTGTGTTAATGTTCTACATATTCAAAAGTAAGACAAACAGGAATGAAAAAATAAAGCCATTAGTTCACTTTAGTTTTTTATATAACCTTGAAAAAATGCAATTATTTTCTCTTTTTCAGAGGTAGTCAGGGATCGCAGAAAGGCGGGAATTTTTTTTAACGTTCACAAAGCAAATTAGCAAGAGCCCAGGACATTTTCCCTCCATTTTCAGTTCTGGACTAAATTCACCATAAGCCAGAGTTTAACTGTGAATCTAAACCAATAGAAAAGAGGAAAGAAGAAAGAGGGGGTGCGGGTGGTGTTGGGGGAGATTCCCGAGGCCCTTAATCACGACAGCAGGTACTTCTGTGAAAGGACCACACTCGAGGCAAGACCATGAGCCTCCCAGCCCCTACATCTATCCCATCAGTTACTGTTCCAAGCACAAGACATTGTGAAACTGGTAGAGATGAGATCATGCAGATGAGATCAGTGCTTATGGAAATTACCCCTCAGGTGGCCCAACTCCAACATTCCCCATTAGTATCAACAACTAGCACTGTTCTTCCACTAGAGGCAGCCAGCCCGGAGAAGAGACCACATGTCATCTCCAGTATGTAGTGAACTTCTGAGAACCCAAACCACCAGCTCTGCTCCCATGGAAAATAAAAAAGGGAAGAACCAGAAGCTAGAGAGCAGAACGTGTGCAACTCCCCTTGTGGAAGTCTCCTGTGCGGTCCCCTTCCTCACCTCAAACCACACATGCAGCATGGAAAACCCTCAGCTGTTTGATCTCCAAGTCACCCAGGGTATCAGGCCTAACTCCTGTTCCATAGCAGAAAGGATACTGCTGACTGGGCTGTAATGTCTGTTGTTAATACAACTCACCACTCCGGCGTTGCAGACTTTTCATCACAATAAAGGAGAAAGGCAAAAAACACACTTTTCTCCAAAAGTGTATGAGAAAATAAGAGCATCACCTTTAAGTTAATGGTTTTATGAACAGCGCTTGAGTTTGGAAAGTAATAGTACAATCAGAACTCACAGATCCTTCTGAAAATTGAAATACAGAGAAAGTCAAGAGGCTCTTAAGATAATGACCTAGGAACTGCTATTTATGAAGGGTCAGATAAAACACATACTTTTCTGGGTCATAGCCCTATTCTTTGGGATAACCAAGAATGTGAAATCTTCAGAATCTGTCATAATGAATGAAAGTACTATTCACAGAAACCCACCAGAAGGCAACCTTCCAAACATAATTCGACTTGGTTTACCTCAAGTGTCAAGATCACCTGAAGGGGCTCGGCACCTGTGGCTCAATCAGCTAAGGCACCAGCCACGTACACCCAAGGTGGCGGGTTCAAATCCCCAGCCCAGGCCCACCAAACAACAATGATGGCTGCAACCAAAAAATGGCCGCGCGTTGTGGCGGGCGCCTGTGGTCCCAGCTACTTGGGAGGCGGAGGCAGGAGACTCACTTGAGCCCAGGAGTTGGAGATTGCTATGAGCTGTGATGCCATGGCACTCTACCCAGGGGGATAGCTTAAGGCTCCATCTCAAAAAAAAAAAAAAAAAAATCACCTGAAGGTGAACGCAGCTCCTTCTCACTAAATCAAGCAAGTGTGCTGGTAAAAAGCTAATAAAAATATTCTCTGTACTAAAAAAAAGTAATAATGATCTACTTCCTTACTTTTTTTTTTTTTTTTTTTTTTTTTTTAGTTTTTGGCCAGGGCTGGGTTTGAACCCACCACCTACGGTATACGGGGCCGGTGCCCTACTCCTTTGAGCCACAGGTGCCACCCAACTTCCTTACTTTCTATGACATAAAATGGAAAGGGAGAACCTGACGCTTTTTTTAAGCTTCTTCACGATGGCCTCAAGTTACACTCATGAACAATGATAGCACCAGAATTCTGAGGCCTACCTTCTCTTGCTTTCACTTCAATAAAGAAAATATGAAGTGTTTTCAAAACTTGGTCTGAGTCGCACTTTCTTAAAAAATGAGCTGCAGGCACTATGATTTAAATATTTGAGGCAAACAAGTCTCCAATTAACAGGTTCAGGATTTCCAGTCCTTATCAAAAACAGTTTTTGTTTTATAGTTCTATTTTTCTTTTTGACAGCACAGACACTTCATTCAATGATGTAGCTGTTGTTTTGACCAAAGAAACAATGGGTTAGGTTACAGGACTCCTGGGCCAACCATGATTTAAGTGAAACAATGCACTGTTCATAAATGACATTTAAATAACATAATCATGACTCACACCAAAGCCACTTTAATTTCCTAAAAAATAAAAACAACGACGGTATATTTAAAGGACTTTGGCAAATGTGGCAGGAAAAAACAGAGTTTCTGAAATGAGACGCTGATTTCATAATGAAGAACATTATACCAAGAAGCTTTCGTCCACTACTTTGAAATATAATTGAGTTCATCGTGTGAGATGACGTATTTGGGGAGCTCCACTGTGCTGACTTTCACCAGCTGGCTTCACCAGGGGAGCACATCAAAACCGCTGGGGACATTTCCCAGTTGTTAAGGACATGCCGAGGGTGGGCAGAAGTGTCCACGTCCATAGATCATCACTGCACTCTGCGGGAGAAGCACCTCAGAGAGCTCCTAGGCCCAATCTCCACGTTAGGATGACGAACCCCCAGGCCAATAAGTTCATACTGATGGTCACTCATCCAGCCATCCTGGGTTTATCCAGGTGGCCGCACAGAAACTCGCTGAAGACGAGATCAAACACAGCCCCCACTGTCCCAGAGCTCCCCCTCTGAGTGCAGGAGGCAGATGATGGGCAGGGTAATCTTCAGTCATGTTAAGTGAAAAAAACAAAATGGAGCAGCACAAATGAGGGCTGCTACACGGGGAGGGAGGCGGCTCCGAATCAAAGGCCACCTGAATGATGCAAGGGGCCGCTGCGGGAAGACCTGGGGAAGAGCGTTCCAGGAGAGGAGGCTCCAGGCCCCGACCTCCGTGCAGCTGGGAGGCCCCAGACGTCACCACCAGGGAGCCCAGAGCCAGGCCGAGCACCTCACCCAGGACCTTGAAGGCTGAGGCCAGGAACCCGCTGGAGGAGTTTAACCACACACATGACAGGATCTTGATGTTCTCAAAAGATCGCTTTTCTATTATACGGAGATTGTAGTAAAGGGGAGCGAACACACAGGCAAAGAGATGGCCAGGGAGGCCACGGAGGAATCCAGGGGACCCGTGGTGGTGTTTGAGCGAACAACTAACAGCAAGATGGAGAGACATGGGAGCGTTTCACCATTTGTTTTCACAAGCAGCGTGCACAGGATTTGCTTGCTGTCTGGGGAGCCTAACTCTAGCTAGAAGCAAGGCTGCTACAGCTGACGTTTGCTGAGCACTTATTATGTGTCGAATCCAGTGCTAAAATATCTCATTTAATCCTCCAAACAACCTCACCAAGTGGGTTCTCTTATTACCCTGTATTTCCTGCACGTTAGAAAATCAAGCTTCTGAGAGGCTGAGGAAGCCTGCCCGAGGTAGGGCCCGGACTTGGACCCCCAGGTCTGACAGCCTCCATGGCCGGGGCCTGAACCCCTAGCCGCTTTGTTCCCCCAAGAGGAGACTCCCTACTGCACAGTGGTGCTCATCACTCTGAGCAGTTCGAAGATTATTTGGCATCTAGGGAACAGGGACTTCTTAATGCCCTGGCCACTCTATCTTCTAACAACCAACTAGTATGAGAAAGGGTCTCAAGCAATCAGCAGAGATGCCCAGAGGGCTACTGTTTGGCACCTACCTAGTTGGGGCTAGTCTGAAAAATTGCTGCTGCTTCTAGAAAAAAACAAATACCGAGGACTTGAACCACTCATTTGGAGGACAGCTGCTGACCCAGCAAAATATCCAGGACACAAGCTCAAATTATTTTTAAGGAATGAGTTATCATTCCTTAAATGGTTCGAGCTATTTAAAATTTATTCTGTATTTTTTAATTAGCCAAACTGACAGTTCACAAAGCACAGATAAATATGAAATTATGTGGCATTTTCTAAGTTATTTTATTTTATTAAAATATCCCAAAGAAAACATACCAAACTGTAAGACACCAGTCTCATCCCTATGTACCTTCTACTTGAAACCAGACAAACTTAATCTTGAATACAAAGTGGCATCTTGCTTTCAAAAGGTGCAAAGTTAAATCGAGACAATCCCAAATATTTTTTACTTATCTCCTTAATCACAGCCATCCTGCCAGTGTATAAAGACCTCATCTGCTTCCAGCATGGCACACAATATGCCCCCAGAGACCACTCAGGACCTGTTCTTCAACTTAATTATAATTAAAATTTTTAAAAAGCAGTTCTTATATGTATATGTGTATACGTACAAGAAACTGATAATATAACTAATCATATGACTGACCCACAAGCACATATAAGGGATGATAATCTTACATCGGCAATTCTGTACAGAAAACACCAACTACTAGATCTCCTAGAATTTTCTAGAGGCCCTAACCACCTCCTGGGTTTGAGGGTCAGCCAGAGAGTCTTTGGAGCCTGGCCATAACCTAAGGGAAAATGTACCGTGATGTCCTTCCCCACTCAGAACTCAGGTCCTGCTCAGCCCTAATTCCAGCCCTGGTGTCCCTCATTCTGGCCTCTCACTCACTCACAACATGCAGCCTTCATCTCTTACCCTGGGGAGATCTTTGGACAGTGACTCCAGCTCACTTACCAGAACACAACTCTGTACCCCTCACTGAGCCTAATCCAACACCCCCGGTCCTACCCTGTGGTGTTTCCTTCCCTAGGGACCCCTGCATTTCTCCCTCACCATCTAATCAGAAACCCCATTGGGACCTTTGGCACACGGGGGGTATTCAAGCATCATGGCCCAATTCCTAGTCCTTTCCATCCTATTCCTTTGCTTCTAACACCCAGGAATGTTGCAAACTAGAATTATCCCACAATATTCTGAGGACAAAGTGGACTGTGGATAGACGACCTGCGAGGTCTCCATGACCAAGATATCTAACCTTCTTGTGCCTCCGTTACCTCATCTTTAAAATGGAAATAGTAAGAGTATACCCACATCCCAAATTTTTTGCGAAAATTAAATGAAACATGGAAAACACCAAAACAGAGTTAGTTGCTCTTACTGTTATTACACAGAATTAGTTTAGGATAAACAGGTGGTTATATAACGAGGGAATCTGGAAGGGAGGCTCACATCACAATGGTGTCTTTACTGAGTTTCCTGATTCTTCTGTGGAAAACTTAGCAAAACAGCTAATAGCTTGCCTGTACTTTGCATTTAACCCATTTGTTATAAAAGACAAAAAAAAAATTAGGAGTTAGAAAGTGTTGAGCTTTGTTTTTCTTAGATTAACTAAATAAGTGTTTTCTGTGTTTTTTGTTTTTTGTGTTTTTTTTTTTTTTTTTTGAGAAAGAACCTCAAACTGTCACCCTGGGTGGAGTGCCTTGGCATCACAGCTCACAGCAACCTCCAGCTCCTGGGCTCAAGTGATTCTCCTGCCTCCACCTCCCAAGTAGTTTAGACTACAGGTGCCCACCACAATACCCAGCTATTTTTTGGTTCTTGTTGTCGTTGTTTTGGCAGACATCGGTTAGATTCGAATCCACAGCTCTGGTGTTTGTGGCTGGCGCCTTAGCCGCTTGAGCTACAGGCACTGAGCCTGAACAAGTGTTTCTTAATCATTTTGTGTGAACCCTTCCATTCCTCATGAGTTTGATGGCCAAGATATATCATACAAATGTCACAGAGAGAAGTACTCAGCCACGCAGAGACCTTGCTAAAGGTGCCCTGGTCAGGGGAAATACAGGACTGAGACTGCAACTTTGGTTTGGCTTTGGGAGTATTTTGGGGAACCGACTTTACATTACTAAACACATCTCACAACTCTGCGCTTCCTCCCCGGTGTGGACAGAACATGAACTCTGAGTCTGAACCCCAGCTCTGCCGCCTCCTGGCTATCTGACCCTGGGCAAGTGAGTTAACTTTTCTGTGCCTCAGCTTCCTCCTCTGCAAAAAAAAAGGGGGGGACTGACCTAGGACTGTGAGCGTTCAGAGAGAGATGAGCTGTAAAGAGCTTCCAGCACAGCCTGCCAGGCAGTGAGCACTCAAGTCACGCTAACTGTTCCTATGGCGAGTTGAGAACACAAATCATCTGGGGTCTGTGATCAGCTTCCGCCTCTCAAGGTGTCGGGGTCAAGTCATCCCTCGTGAGCCATGTTCTGAGGGGACAGCAGGTCCTCCCACATGGACAGTTCCCTCCCAACCCCATCTGTCTGATGTTTTAAAAGTGCGGAGAAGGCCCCACCACATGTGTTTATGGACAGACCATACTCTCCACTGAGCAATGAATTCCCCGAGAGGAAAGGCCTGACTCTGTTTCCTCGGCATGAGGGCTGATCCCGGCACTAAAAAACACTCCACATATGTGTAATCAACAAATGGATGAGTAGTCCTCTAGATTTTTAAAGAGTTTTAAATTTCAGATCCTTTATTTCAATACAAACCTCTCCAGAAAAAAAAAAAAAATCCTACCTCCTAGCAGCAAAGAGTGAACAATTAGCCACAGGAAGGATGGTAACAGCTCCCCGCTGCTTATGCCCCCAGCACACAGCACATCTAGACCCACCACCACCCGCCAAAGACAGAACCTATACGTTTTGAAATCTGGTCTAGAGTGAACCCTCCTTGAAAAAAGAAAAAGAAAAGCTTTTCTTTTTTTTTTAACAAACAAAAGTAATTTTCTAAAATGCTTACCTTGCCTCATAAATGAAAGGGCTTTTTCTTTTAAAGTATCTGTCAGTTGTCTCTTTTTAGTAAGATAATCCAAAACATAAATATTTGGAGCAAAATTGATCATGTTCTGTTCCCCACAGCCGTAAGGCATCCGAATCAGCGAGGCTAAGCCGTGGATGGAAGAGCCAAGGACATCTCCTGAAAGTACAGAACATTTGATTCAGTCAGTAAATACTCAATGACGGTTCCTACGGATGCCAAGGAGCACAGAAGGAATCTGTCACCCAAGTTATGATGATTCCACTGGTTGGAACAGAGTAGAAACTTTACATCAAGATTTGAAGAAAACTGGTCGGAAATGTAATACTACAGTGGGACTGAACTTGAAGATCAGGTGATTAATCGGGGGTCTTTCAGCTCGGTTAAAAACATGGCATAAATTGGAAAAACAATTTTTTTTAACCTTGAACAAATATGTCAGGAGTTGGCCATTAGGACACCATCGTTCTTACATGGGAAAGAAATGTTTCCTTATTAGCATCCTTCACCTAAACGTCACTTTATTCTGATGTCTTACTGCTATACTACAAGTACGTGAGAAATGATATCTTTTTTAAAAAATGGGGATTGCAATGTTTCTCAATGTTTTCTATTTAGCAATAACAAAAAACAACTACCAAGTATAAGTATTTCCAAGGACTCTCAGGATCCAAAAGGATTAAGGATATTCTTCATCCAGAATTAAACAAAATACATGCTTAAGAAACTGTCCCTCCAGCCACAGAGTCGTGAGGCCTTGCTGCTCCCACTATGGTCTGCAAAGTGCTAATGAGGGCATCGCTGTCCCCTGGGAACTTGTCAGAAATGCAGACCCTCAGGCCCCCCCAGACCTACTAAACTACGATTTGCTTCTAAACAACAAGATCCCCTCATGAGTCATAGGTACTCTGAAGACCGAGATGCACCAACCTAGAATACATCATTTGCTAGCTTTGTATTGTATTCAGTCGTCAGGACCAACTAAAAACTTCGGCACTCTCGTCTCATGGGACTAAATAAGAGAATACATCTATAAGTAAGTGAACAATATATACGAGGGCTGTCTGGAAAGTGACATACATGGCTGGATTACTCTCCAGACAACCCTTGTATTATGTAACCGAGAAATAACACTTACACAAATAAGCCAGTAGACGGTAACATAGTCTTTCCTTACCGATTGCGGTGATCTGAACTCTCTCGCTTCCAGACACTGTATCCGGAGGAAATGAGAAGCTCAAAGTTTTCATGGTACTTTGCAGCCTGTTGTCAGTTAAGTCTAATAAGACGGATTGTGAATATGATTTTTCTATTCCTTCAGCCTGTTGGAAAAAAAAGTAACACCAGGAGCGTGCTTGATACTCATGGGTCTGCAGAGAACAACAGGTGGGCACGAAGGCGTCCCCGGACCTGTTGCATCTGTGGTCTGTGTGTGCCAAGATAAGTTCCTACCACTTCTTCCTTTTGGGGTCTCCTTTTTGAGTATTATATTTAAACAAAGTAATATGAACATTTATTTCACAGAATGAGTTTTTCCTGTCCGTTTGCATTACCACAAACTGCCATAACTTTGATTACTTTTTCCCACTGTGAGATTTTCTCCCTAAATATAGCACCCTGCCTTAACTGGAGTGTGATTGTCAACAGGATTTGAACTTAGCTGGCACTGCTTCCATGGAACTAAAGTCAATCTGATGATGCACTTCAGTGCCTGCTATTCCTTGATTCTTACTTCAGATCTGTTAGTAAGTGTTTACTTTCCAGTTAAATTAGACAAAACACCTCATGGAATGACAATGAAAATGATAAAGGTGAAAAATGTAAAGATGCAAAAAAATCCCTCTGAGGTAATTCCTATTACTATCCAAAAACAGGGATTAAACACCTTGACCAAAGTCATACTTGGCAGAGCTGGGATTCAAACCCTGGGCATAAGTGCTTAGGAATGGGGTTGGACAGAATGTCTTCTCTGGAAAAAAAATCAACAAAATCTCTTCTACCTCCACGGAGAAATTTTAATATTCTAAATATACATATCAATTTGATTGTGATTTAATAAGATCCAGTATAACACAGTTTGTAGATGTCAATGAGAGTAAAAGAGATTTTATAGTCTTTATCATCAGACTGATTAAATTTAAAGAGGAAATTGACAATTATTTCTAAAACATACGTGTCATATATTTTGACATACAGGTGAGAAAGCATTAGGCATTGACCGGAGGGTGGGGGAGACGACCTCCTTACTAGATCTGCCAATAATTTAACCGAGAAATAAAAAAACACTTGCTGTTGCCTTTCAATTACGTATTTCCATTTCGTTTATTTAATAGTTCAAATCTTTACCTTGACTAAAATCTTCTGGGTGAGCGCATCAGAAGCTGTGGGTGAAACCGCTGTGACTGTGATGGGGATCTCTCCCAGGTGCCTGGGCTTGATGGGGAACAGAACGGTGGCCCCATCCTCACTGGGAACCCCAACGGTCTGCTGATGCCCCGTGGCATTCACGTCATTCAAAGTCATTAGAATATCGAATTTGTCACTTGCCTCAATGTTTACCTTAACCTGGAGGAAACAAACAGCCAAGGCTTTACATAACAAACGCCCTTTGGGAACGTGTCGCTGTATCACCACCTATTACATCTGTGAGGTTCAAGATTACCTAGAAAAAAAAATTATTTCTTTTCTACGCTTTCTCCCTCTACTTCAAAATGTGAGGAGAGGACACTCTTCAGCTCCACTTCTGGTCTTCCACTGACACTCAATTCTTTCATCATCTGCAGCCATGAGGTGGTGAGGATGTCACAGACACGCTGTTTCCTATATCCCCACCAGCCTAATTGAACTCTGGCATCCCAGGACATGCTGCTCCCATTGGAAAAACACAAGACAAATGGGAGAAGTATAATTGCACTCCCTGAGAGCCTCTTTTAAAAATTATTCCAAGGAAAGCAGGACTCAGACATGAGTCCTGACGCCTATCTTGGTTGTAAACCTTCGTCAGTTACCCCAAAGTTGCCAGTCTCATCAACAATAGCTTTTCTCTAGGCCAATATTTTATGAATTGTGTTCCCATTTATTTTCCCATCTGCTTCTCAAAATATTTTTGCGGAGACAACCATTTATCATTCCCATTTTCCCAGTGAGGAAACTACAATTAAGTCATTTGCTGGTGAGTGGTAGGCTGAACATTGAATCTGGGCCTTCTGACTCTAAATCTTTTGCTTGTTACACTGCACCAGAATAACTAGATTAAACAGTTAAATTAGGCTTGGCGCCTGTAGCTCAGTGGTTAGGGCGCCAACCACATACACCAGGGCTACCAGGTTCAAACCCTGCCCAGGTCTGCTAAACAATAATGACAACTACCAAAAAAAAAAAAAAATAGCCAGGTGTTGTGGTAGGCACCTGTAGTCCCAGCTACTTGGGAGGCTGAGGCAAGCAAATGGCTTAAGCCCAAGAGTTGGAGGTTGCTGTGAGCTGTGACACCACAGCACTCTACTCAGGGTGACACAGTGAGACTCTGTCTCAAAAAAAATAAGTAAATAAAAAATAAAAAGTTAAATTAGAAAATAAAAAACTAATTTTCCCTATAGATAAAGAGATCATGATATAAAGTTAATTATAAATCTGTACTTATTCTAGAGGAAGAATCAATCATTCACTTAATGCCACTGTATGCACAACACAGTGAGCCTAATCCCTGCCTCCCAGGGACAGGACTAGGTAAGGAGACACAAGGCACATGATTCAACAGGTCAATCTGGCAGGAAGCTGATTCACTAACTACAGTCCTAGCACTTTGGGAGGCCCGGCTGGGAGGCTCTCATGAGGGAATCCAAGAGTTGAAGACCAGGTTGGGCAACACAGCAAGACTCCACCTCTATAAAAAAAAAATTTTTTTTAATAGCCAAGCATAAAATGTGGAAATAAATGCCCACCAACCCAGGAATGGATTAACAAACTGTGGTATATGTACACCACAGAATGCTACTCAGCCATTAAAAAGATGGAAACCTTACATCCTTCAAATTAACCTGAATGGAGTTGAAACACATTCTTTTTTTTTTTTTAAATAGTTTTTGGCCAGGGTTGGGTTTGAACCCACCACCTCCGGCATATGGGACCACATCCTACTCCTTTGAGCCACAGGCCCCGCCTGAAACACATTCTTCTTAGTAAGGTATCCCAAGAATGGAGAAGCAAGAATCCAATGTACTTGATACTAATATGAAGTCAGCAGATGATCTAATATATATCCACATAGAAGAAAAACTCAAGTCAATTCAAGGTGAGGGACAGGAGTACCAGGGAGAGGGGAGGCAAGAGGGGGGTGAGTGTGCTCCCACTTAATGGGCACAATGTTGGGGTGTATGGCACACCTTTTGGCAGTTGGACACAAATATAAGAGGGACTCTACCTATCAAATGCAAACATTGTAACCTCATTCTTTGTACCCTCGAATTAACCTGAAATAATAAGAACAATTAAAATAAAATAATTCAATACTACCTTTTTTTGAAAACTCAATTTTAAAATTGAAGCTTTGCAGGTAAGCTAATTTGATGTAAATTTTTTTTTACTAGCCAGGTGTTGTGTCACACACTTATAGTCCCAGCTACTTAGGAGGCTGAGGCAGGAGGATCGCTTGAGCCCAGGAGTTTGAGGCTGCAGGAAACCACAATCATGCTGCTGTACTCCAGCCTGGGCAATACAGACAGACCCTGTCTCTAAAAAGATAGAAAAGGAAATCCTGGAAAATAGAATGCACCCATATACACGGGGACGGCAAAATCGTAACAGAAGGGGTGAGATGCGTCAGGAAAGGCATCTGAGTTTCAAGCCAGATCTTGAGGGAACAACTTCCTGTCATCTGCAGCAGCACAGAATGGCAGTGAGAGTGGCAGCACATCTCAGCCTGGGAAGCTCAAAGGAAAATGCGGGGGGCGGGGGGGGGGAAGCTGTGCCTCGGCGGTGACGATACAGAAAGATAGATGGCTGAAGTGGGGACCTGGTGCTGAAACTACGAGAGAAAGCTCAGACGTGTGGACAGCGTCCTCAGGCGTGTATGACCAGAGGAAATCATTGATGAAATAGGTCATTTTTCAATCTCACAGAAATATATGAAATGGCCAGTTGCCCAACACTACCCAAGCCCGCCGCTGCACGTTATCCCCATTATGTCCAGAAACATAGATGACCAACAGAACCTTGAGTGTATTACCTCAGTGGCATCTTTCAGATAATTGAATATGGTTACTTCCAAAACAAATTCTTCACCTCTGATAATAGAATAGGGAAGATTCAAAAAAATGAAAAATGGCTGAAAGGCTTGGAGCTGAAAAAAAACACAAGGTATACATATTTTTAATCAGGTCAAAATTCTTCACATTTTATGCAACTAATTACAGTTGTCATACAACCTTCAAAGCTTATAACTTCACCTAGAGATGTCTACCTGCGTCAACAGAAAGCAAACAGCAACGTATCTCAAATAAATAACAGCAAATTGACTTGACTTATGATGTTTAACATAATAATGATTACACTTTACTTACTAAGTGCCTACTAGTAACCAAGTACTTTACATGAATTATTTTGTTCAATTATTACAACCCCATGGGGTCAATTATTAAGTTCCTATTTTGTAGAAAAGAAAACTGAAGTTCCGAGATCTCTGTAACTACTACACTCATATTCCTGGCAGATAGAGGAGTCAGAACTGGATCCCAGGCCGTCTGATGTCCAAGCAAGTCGCTCTTCTATTGTGTTGTAGGGACCTCACTGATCTGCTTTAAATGCCACTGGCCAAATCAAACCACCCCTGTTTTAGACGAGTGTGGAAATCTACACGTGGCAGGCCCAGTGGTGTTCTGCTCATTCCCCTCTCCACACACACACACACACCTTTCTCCTTGATGAACCAACTCTGCTATTGTTGGCCAAGTCTTGCGAGAAAAGGCTGAGCCCCTCGCCTGCTTCTGAGGCTGAACTGTGATTAGTTTAGACCATATCCGCCTCACTGGCAGCAGTAATGCCCCCTGGAAGTTTATTTGGACACTTTTGGAGGCATCAGATTGTCTCAAGGATTGGAGGTGCTGCTAGCACTTAGTGGGTGAAGGTCTGCAATGCTCAGGAAGATTGCTCCACAGTCCTCAGGATCTTGGACATCCTTCACATAGTCATGTAGCTAGACCGCTTACTTACAATGACCCAAGCTTACAATCGAAACCCAAATCATTTTTTAATATGCACCGAATTTTTCAAGAATACAACTATTTTATGAATGAGGAGAAGATCACAGTTTGTTTTATTTGTGAATTTACGAAAAGTTGGTCATTGTTTCAGCAATTTACATCCCCACCACACACATATATCAAACCGCCTCGCAGCTGCTACTCACAGGGTGGCTCCCTGCAGGGAGCAAACATCTAAATATGGGGCAACACCTTCCAGCTCCGCTATGCCTGGTCACGAACAAGTGAGAGCTGCTGGCCTAAAGCCACTCATTATGTTCCCCTTGGCATGACTAATTTGGGAAACGACATGTGACACAATCTCATGGCAAATTAACATGAAGGCATGTCGGACAGAACACGTCTTAAGAAGTTCTGCTCATCCCCGAAAAGGGACACACAGAAAGACTCTCTTCTGGCCTGTGGGGTGGTTAGATCAGGTCAATAATAAATTTTTCTATCATATCTAAATCTGGACCTCACACACTTAGCAGCGTAATACAGTTCATATCCTAAAATACAGAACAGATGAAAAGCCAAAAACGAAGCCAAGTAATACCCAGACTGTGATAAACACAATAAGCAATCATTTTTACAATCCACCGAGGAGTGGAGACTTTCTCAGCTGAACGGCAGTGGAACGTTTAAGAAGCCCCCTTTAGTGAAATACCTCCACTGGAGCAGTGGTGAGTCCAAGACCCAGGTCCTCAGAGATCACAAAACCAGTAGCCACCCAAGAAGTGATAGAATCAGGTACAGTAACCTCAAACTCTTGAACTGTCCTGGGTCTAAAGTCAAGGATAAACATAAAAGTCACAAAACCTGACACATTTCAAAATAAATCAATATAACCTAAACTATTTGGGGGGAGAATTTTAATTTTCAAAATAAATCATACTAACCTAAACTATTTGGGGGAAAAATTTTAATTTCCCATATTGTTTACATATCTAAAGTTAAAACTATTTAAACAATTTATGCAAAAAAACAGTACATACCAATTTCTCAAAGAATGGGTCATCACAAGGTCATAAGACTGCATGTTAATCCACATCCCAATAAAATCTTTTACAATGCTTCTATTTCAGAACGAACAATATTTTTTCATAAATTTTGCATGGAGAGTAAAATGTATTTTCAAATTGGAACTCCAACTTTTTTCTCTCAGTTTTAAAGTTTTTTTCGCTGTATCCCCATTAATGCTATTATTTGTATTTCTTTGGAAATTTCAGTCATGTCTTAGCTCAAGTGTACCTAAAGGGCTAACTATAAAATACTGCATAAAATATATAACTTAACTGAGAACCATGAGCTGTCAAGGAAGTTAAAATCACCCTTCACTCCAAAAAAAGAAACAACGTATCCTCCCCTTAACAATACCCCACACAGAGGGGGGAGGGAGAAGGGAGGGAGGAATGGGTGGAGGGAGGGGGATTGGAGGGACCATTTTTGAGGTATTTCTTACAGGGGTACAAGTGAAACTCTCTAAGAGTAGAATCAGAATGTTTTAACACTATAACTGAGAAAATGACATGAAGGCTGTGTTGATCAGTTTGATGGAAGTATTTCGGATTGCATGCAAAAACCCCACACTGTACCCCAGAAGTGCATTACTGTACATAGTTACCATTCAATAAAATTAAAAAAAATAAAAATAAAAATAAAAATAAAAAGAACAAAAGAAGAAAAAAAAAAATCCTGGCCACAGAACATAGGCTCTATAAAACTCGTCTGAAGTTATGTTGTAAAGGAGAGTGCTTATCTCTTAGAGATACATATTGTAACATTTACAGATAAAATGGCATGATGACAGGGATTTTCTTCAAAATAATCCAATGTGAAGAGGATAATATGGGTTAAAGAACAGATGAAACGGCTCGGCGCCTGTGGCTCAATCAGCTAAGGCGCCAGCCACGTACACCTAAGATGGCGGGTTCGAATCCCCAGCCCGGGCCCGCCAAACAACAATGATGGCTGCAACCAAAAAAAAAAAATGGCCGGGCATCGTGGCGGGCGCCTGTGGTCCCAGCTACTTGGGAGGCTGAGGCAGGAGACTCGCTTGAGCCCAGGAGTTGGAGGTTGCTATGAGCTGTGATGCCATGGCACTCTACCCAGGGGGATAGCTTGAGGCTCCGTCTCAAAAAACAAAACAAAACAGTATTAGTAAGAACTGGTGAAAGACAGTCAATTCCATCTATTGAAAAGGCTCTTCCTACTGCTTTGGAAATGGCAGCGAATACTCAGAAAACTTGAAATTTCTTTTTCAACAGAAGAAACATGGCTCCACATATGGTGAAGGGAAAAGGGTCCACTTTTTTACAGTGAAGTATTTTACAAACATTTGTGCTTCTTTAAAAACTATAAAGCCTCCAAATGAGATATGCAATGAAAAGATTACATGCTAGTAAAACTTATAAAAGTGGAAGGAAAATACAAGGAGAAAAGTGAGAAAAGTACTAACTTTGGGCCTCTTCTTAAAAACAAAGACAAACCAAAACTGAACCGAAGGCAAAAACCAATGGATGTGTCAAATAGCAGAGGCTAAAAATTCTCTATCCCCAACTCTTCATCAGAAAATACATACATTACTCCAGTAAATTTAGGGCAACAGACCCTTCAAATTAGATGGACTGAAAACACTGAAAAGCAGTATGATTCTGTTATTTCTAAGCGGATCTAGTTAGCTAGCTACACATAGGTAAAAATGATAATCACAAGGTGACCTTCACAGAAAAATTTAAGAGTAAAATCACATTTTCCCTTTTTTTTTTTTTTTTTTTAACAGTTTTTGGCCAGGGCTGGGTTTGAACCCGCCACCTCTGGCATATGGGGCCAGAGTTCTACTTCTTTGAGCCACAGGTGCCACCCAACATTTTTCTACCAATTACTCTTTAGTACCTGTAATGAGGATGAGGGCAATTCAGGAAACATGAAATACAGCAAAATCTGTTTGGTAAGCTATCAATAAATACTTGCCAAACTAAAATTGGCAGAGGGCAAAGGGGGGAGAGAGGTGAGACTGGCAACAAGTTATAAAAAATATGGGAAGCACCTGTGACTCAGTGGGTAGAGTGCTGGCCCCATATAACAAGGGCGGCAGGGTCAAACCCATCCCCGGCCAAATTGCAACAAAAAAATAGCTGGCATTGTGGTGGGTGCCTGTAGTCCCAGCTCCTCTGGAGGCTCAGGCAAGAGAATTGCCTAAGCCCAGGAGGAGTCTGAGGTTGCCGTGAGCTATGTGATGCCATGGCATTCTACCAAGGGCAATAAAGTGAGACTATATCTTTATAAAAAAAAAATAGTTGACAACTATCTCATCAATGATCTGATATATTTTATAAATAACAATTTTGAGGGTGGGGTGGGGATAATGAAGAGGAAGGAGATCATAATAAATTTTAAATAATTCAAGATATTTAGACCGGTGCAGTGGGTCATGCCTGTAATCCACTTGGGAGGCTGAGGTGGGTGGACTGCCTGAGCTCATGGGTTCAAGATCAGCCTGTGCTGGAGTGAGCCCTCATCTCTAAAGATAGCTGGGAAGCTCAGTGGCTAGGGTACTAGCCACATACACTGGAGCCGGCGGGTTTGAACCCAGCCTGGGCCTGACAAACAATGACAACTACAACCAAAAATAGCTAGGCATTGTGGTGGGCGCCTGTAGTCCCAGCTGCTGGGGTGGCTGAGGCAAGAAAATCGCTTAAGCCCAAGATGAGGTTGTTGTGAGCTGTGATGCCACAGCAATCTACAGAGGGTGACATAATGAGGCTGTCTCAAAATAAATAAATAAATAAATAAATAAATAAATAAATAAATAAATAATCAGGAGGTTAAGGCAAGAGAATCACTTGAGCCCACAAGTTTGAGGTTTTTGTGCGCTATGATGCTGGGCACTCTACCAAGGGTGACAAACTAAGACTTGTCTTAAGAAAAAAAAAAAAAAAAAAAATCGGCTTGGCGCCTGTGGCTCAATCGGCTAAGGCGCCAGCCACGTACACCTAAGGTGGCGGGTTCGAATCCCCAGCCCGGGCCCGCCAAACAACAATGATGGCTGCAACCAAAAAATGGCCAGGCGTTGT